>VXBU01014341.1:1678629-1700126 GCA_013400315.1 Bombycilla garrulus | reverse complement strand
TTTTTTTTTTTTTTTTTTTTTTTTTTTTTTTTTTTTTTTAGCTTCAGACATGTTTTTCCCTGCAAGGGATAACCTAAATCCAGGTATGAGATCCATTCCATAGCAGTGTTAAAATGTGGTGCTCAATGGGCTCTGAGAAAGCCAGCTCAGGAGTCAGAAACCATGTAGATCTCCTAAAAAGGGTCCTTAAAGAGTCTAATATAACCTTTTCTTCAGGTAAATCAGAGCTACTTCAGAGCTGTTTCTGAAGACGCACTGTAACTCCTCGGCTGATGGATAAAAGCTTCACCACCAAGAAAAGACATGTGTTGCTGCTGCATGAGTCCTTGACAATAAGCACACCCACAGGACTTTTAAACAGCATATTTCTAGTTTTTTTCACAATAATACTAAAACCACACTGGTGCACGAATAACCCAGCACTTTTGAAAATGACCAGTCAGAAGGCTAAAAAACAGTAAGAATTTCAGCCACCAAGAAAGGCGAACACACATCAGTAGGAGGGACAGGATTTCCTTCGTGGCCTACAAGCTGATACCAACAAAAGTCTGTGCTCACCCACAAGAGCTTGGCACAAGCGGAGCTTCCTGGGAATGAATGTGACCCAGGAACCCCCTGTGGAGCAGCAGCACCATGGTGTTTCACAACTGCCCAGATAGATTTGTACGCTTCCTTTCCTCAGTTCATATACAATCCTGCCTGAGGACCTTTATCACACACACCTAGCCAACCCCAGGTTACTCCTCTCTTTTACTGTTGTTATCATTGCTAACCCACTTCAGTTAACAAAAAGACAATATCAAATTTATTAACAGGTATATATACTAACAGTATATGACCATTTATTTGATGGTCAACATTTTGCCCTTTCAAGCTAGAAGTTAAGATGTGTGTAGTGCATGTACAGATGTGCATGTTTGTGTTTGTACATGTGCAGAGACAATCCATAATCAAAACAAGTCCTATAAAAATCATCATATAATTTGCTGTATTGCTGTGTCTTTGCTGCCCTCCAGCAAAAGATGAAATTTATTATAAATCAATGTATATGCAGCAGTTACATATACAAGGTACAAGTTAAACTTCTTAATAATTTTTGTTATTGATACTTACAATGTTATCAGTTAATTGCAATTAAATAAGGTCATATTTTTCCATCAAAAGTCGTCAATTTTAAGTACAAAGTCTTTATACCATCACTTATTAATTAGAAGTGTCGCATTCATACATAGTAGCACTGTATCATTAAATGTATATAATGTTATGTTGGATGGAAAGGAAGGAGGAGCTCTATTTTGCATACACTCAATGTCTAATTAGGTTTCATAATTAGGCTTTTGACCCTGCTTTCAGCTGGGAGCCTGAATTAGCAATTGAATTTCTGTTGGGCAGGTGACCTTATTTGCAGTGTCACAGCCTGAGCTGGGAGAAACATTTCTTTGGGAACCCTTGGCTTGCAGTTACGTGTTCTACTTGTACTCACTATGGCTCCCTGGGAGACTCAATTAGGGTAGGATTGAATCCCTCTTTCTTTCTCTCCTATATTTTCAGAGGCCTAATGAGGCAGATCATCAGAAATAAGTTTCATAATATCACTGGGGAGAGGTAGGTGATTGTAAAGGGTTTCCAGGGAGAGGAGTCATCTGTATAACTCAGCACCTAACCTGAGGCTGACAGATTCTGCCTCTGGAGTCATAGAGTCATAGAAAGATTTGGCTGGAAGGGTCCTTGAAGATCATCTGGTCCCTCACCATGGGCAGGGACACCTTCCATTAGACTAAAGTTCTTCTGAAGCATTGGCTTTGCCTACTAACTACTCAAGCATTTTAAGCATTTAACTCAGGAAGACTTACTGATTAGACATCTAAAACATATTATGAAGTCAGATGCCTGTGTGTGGTGGGTTTGAGCCTAGATTTGTTATCATCATATTTTAATACATATCTCCTACAGGCTACCAGCACCTACTATTCACCAATTTTGACATATTTACTCATTGAAAAACAGGCAGAAATAGGTGGAAAAGAGAGAAAAGATAAGATGAAGCCTGAATTTAAATGACTGTCATGCATGAAAAATTGAACTTTCACTCTCAACGGCATCACCTCTGAATTTTGCCCTTAGAATTTACATTTTATCATCTTCATCAACATCCAAAAAATGCTTCCCTTCTCTTCCCTTCCAAAACAACTCTAAACCTTGCAGCATAAAATATAGTGTAGCCACCCAGGCACCAAGCATAATGAAATCTAGTAACAATAACTCAAATATGTGTCTCCTTGTCTGAGTCACTTTAGAGACATCCAGAAACATAAATATATGTTTTCCCTGAAAGGTAACAGTTTTCTCCCTTTTAATCTGAAATAAAATTCTGTCCCCATCTCCCAGGGAACTAAAGGTGACAATAAGAGCTTGACAATGTTCGGGAGATGTGCTTTTCACATTAACATTGCCAACAGCTGCACCATAAATACTGAGTCTACAGAAAGTGCATTCAATCATTATAGAAGACGCAATTTAAAATGTGAAATTCATTCAAATAAATCAGTAAAAAGAGTTAAGGGGTCTAAGTCTCCAAAAACTAAAACGTACTGCTTTCGTGTTCCAGCTTTATTTGCAAAGAATTCTAAAATCTACTGGAACAAAATATCCCCCTTAATGTTCTGTAAACCACTTATGAAATATCAAGCTTTGTTCCGTTCATCTTTCCTTTTCCTGTGCTACCCCTTTGCCAGACGTCAAGGAGCTCATGCCAAATGTCTGTGAATTCATGGCTTATGAAGGGCAGCATTGGATGAGAGAAGGGAAATCAGGCACAGAAGACAAATATATTACCCTCCCCCAACCTCCTCTCCTTTATCATCACCAACACACAGTTGCATACAGAGAGCTGGGAGCCAATATGAGCATCTTGGAATTATCTGAGATACAGCACATGCTGTCAGACCTCTTGCATTTAGCCCTGGAGGTCCTCCATTCTGATCCTGAGGATATTTGATATGATGGCATAGAGTACACTCTCTCTGCTAGGTTTACTCTGCATTTTGGAGACCCTAAAGAAGGGCTACAAGGATATTGCTATCAGCCCTTGCCAAAGGCATCCTATCACTGAAATAATGCTTCTGTCCTGCTGGCGCACACAGAAAGTGCCCAAAAATCTGGAGGGATGCCATGAACTGCAACAGAGATTCAGGTCAACATTCTTTCTATCCTTACAGCCCCAAATGCTCAGTGAAAGAGTATAAGGAACACAGGAAGTATAGGATGAAAAACCTTTCAAAAAGCCAGCAAGGAAAACGTTGGAGAGTCCCAAGCCAGTGTGTATCCAGGACACACATTTCAGAGAGCACAGTAAACCAGCTGTCATTCCTGAGGTAGACCTGGTGACGATTTCAGGAACAGATGGAAAATGCTACGTTCTTTAGTGGATTGTTAGCAAGGAAACGGCCTAAGACAACACTCAGTGAATTAATATTCACTTGCTACATTTCATAATAGGAGTCTGATCTTTATCACAAATATTAAAACCATTTCTATCAATTTATCAGACCTACAAGTAAGACTTTTTACTTTAGCATCCTTATTCTTGAATGTCTTGTGCAAGATAATTGAGGCAATTTCCTAGTATCTCCTTTTAACAAAATTAAAGTTCCATTAAAAAGTGAACATAAATATGCAAGGAACAGAGGAATGTATGGAAACTGCTATAAAATATAACTGATTGATTTCTAGTTTATTTAATAGACTAATCTAACACATCTAATATGTCTATGTCTAACGCCAGCCTCATTAAAAAAAAATGCATTGCCAAAGGTTAGCCCATTTTGTGAGTCATAAATTTCAAGAATGACAACAGTTTCACCACACACATCTTCTAGGCTGGCGTTATCAATAACTACCATGGGAAGTTCAAAAAAAAGGAATACAAGAACCAGGCGAAATACAGAAAAATAATTCCCAACCTTCTGCAGTCTCACAACATCAGGAAAATCTATCCTGCAGTCATCACTCCATTCTCTTCACTCTTGTAAAACATACCATTAAGTTACATATTTACAAACCTAGAACAAGCCCTATATCTTCAAAAAGAAGCAACAGATTTTAAAAGTCAGCCTGATGACTCTCCTGGATCATGGAAAACATGGTAAGGACAAAAGTAGAATGAAAACATATTATAAATTGTCTCTGGAAGCAGTCCTTGGAAAAGTGCATTTGCAAATAAAGCAAAGTATGAGGAATTTCTAAGTTCCTATCTCCCATTCAGTTCCCTATCCTTCTTACTGAAACTGATGCATCCAAGCACACACTCTGCCTCTAATGTCTGACATTCTATTTCAGTATCTCTGTGCAAGTGAAAGGAATGTTATTTTGATTTATTTTGTCTTTCAGAGCCTATTATTAATTACCTTCTTAAGTCCTTTATTTCCGATATACAGAAAAGTCTCTTTTATCCAAAAAGCATTATTTTTTTTTAGTGGCACCCTACTTCTCTGTTGGACTGTCATGGTTTCATCCCAATCTGCAACTCATCCCCCACAGCTGCTTCCTCATTTACTTCCTGGTGGGATGGGGGAGACAATGGGAAAGGTAAATGTGAGAAAATCCATGGATTAAGATAGAAACAGTTTAATAGGTAAAGAAAAACCCATGCACAGAGGCAAAGCAAAACAAGGAATTAATTCACCCCTTCTCGTGGGCAGGCAAATGTTCAGCCATCCCCAGAAGAGTGGGGCCCCTTCATGTGTCACAGTGACTTGGCAAGACAAATGCCATCACTCGGAACATCCCCTCTTCCTTCTTCCTCCCCTCAGCTTTATCTGCTCAGCATGACACTACATGGTCTGGGATATCCCTGGGGTCAGCTGTCCCAGCTGTGTTCCATCCTAATTCCATGTCCACCCCAAGTCCCCTCACTGATGGGGTGAAGAACAGAAAAGGTCTTGATTCTTGTGTAAGCCCTGCCCAGCAATAATGAAAATATCCCTCTGTTATCAGCAGTTTTCAGCATAAATCCCTAACTGCCCCGTAGCAGCTACTATGAAGAAAATTGTCTACTTCAGACAAAACCAGCACTTTTCGCAATATTTTCTAAGCAATTCTAAATGAATGAAATGAAAAACAGGCATATATAAGAAATTCAGGGTTCTTTCAACATAGCATACATGCTACTGCATTGTAAATGACCATTTTATGAAATGATGCAGTCCTGTTTGATTTTGGTTGCAGCTAAAAGTAAAATAAAGCCATTTCCTGGTTGATTTCAGTTGGAATTGGAGATAGTTTTTCAATATGACCCTCGGCAGTGCTCAAAAAAGTGGAGGAAAGAGGCAGATAAGGTAGTGAATGAAATAAATTGATCCAATCTGAACTCAGTTACTTCATAAGTTGATAGCACAGTGGAAAGGCAATGCACAACCAGTAACCTCAGCCATAAAAAACTTAATGATGGATGAAAATGAAAAAGTCAGGATGCCTATTTATCTATGAAAATTAGAATCCTTTAAGCAAGATATAAAGGAATGACATGTAGCTAAACCAGATTTTAAGCCAATTAGAAATGAATGAAAAATCTAATTTAAATGGACATAATCTTTCACTAAAATTAGAAAAACAATACTTTCTACATTTTATTGGAGCTGACAAATTTATTGTGACACCTGAAAAGGACATCTATTTTATACTAAAAGACAGTTTCCTCTGCTTAGCAAATAGTCAAACCCAACACTCAATTCTGAATTTTATTTCCTATTGGTGAATCACTCATAATTTTAAATTGTTCTTATTACTTTCAACTATAATGGATGGATTAAAACAAAATTTTATTGGCATAATCAACAAAAATAATTTGGACTTTGTTGCATCATTATATCTAGTACAATTCTGTCTAATAATAAAAAAAAAGAAACAACCTGCATGATGCACGTTAGCAGTAAGGTGCTGGACTCCTCCACACCTCTGAAAAATTACATATCATTATATTTTGGCTATGTAACTGAGTTTAGAGTCTGGACCGGTATATCTAACTTACAACTTTTGGACACCAGTTGGCCATATTGGGCCAATCTTGAGAGTTACATTGTCATGTCCTCGAAAAAACATCAGGTGAGCCTCAGCCTCAGGTTAGGGACTCCTTTTTCTCTGTTCCTACACATATTCATGAAGAGCACAGTAGAGAGAAGCAAAAGACCATGTGAAGTCAAAGACTATCACCTCCTGGCCTGCCACAGAGGTGGCTGTCCCCTCCAAGGGCCAGCAAGAAGATTCATGGGGACAAGATTTACATGTTATTGAACAAGGAGGTTTAGGGCTTTATACTGCAGCCACTACACACAACAGCAAAGAAACAAGTCTTTAAAGCTTTGCTGACCCAAAGGTTGGAGTTCAGTGCAGAAAATCAAATACAGAGGTAAGAGGCAGCCTTCTTTTTTCATCTCTCTGCGGGTGGACTTCTTATGGAAGGTATTCCAAACGCAGCAGCAACGTGACTATAGAGACACACTTTCCTATTATAGTTATAGAACAAGGGTAAGTTTTTAAAAATAAAGATGAAAGGTTTAGATTGATGTTAGGAGTACAAACAGGGACAGCTGAGCCACTGGAACAGGTTTCTCAGAGAAGCTGAGGGTGCCCCATCCCACACATGGAACTGTTGAAGGCCAGGCTGGATGGGTGTTTGAGCATGGTGTAGGGAATGTGTCCCTGCCTGTGGCAGAGGGTTGACACAAGATGACCTTTAAGGTCCCTTTCAACCCAACCCTTTCTATGATCACCTAATGCTGTTCAAACTTAAGATATTATGGGGGTTTCTTTGACAAAAATGAGAGCACAGAAGTGGCATCAGAACTGACACACTGCTTTCCTTGGAAGTGGTGATTGTATATTACAAGCAAAAATTATGTCAGTAATGATATTTCTGATCCACAATTAAAAAGGTTTGTAGAATTGCTGGGGCTTATGCTATAACATTACACTGAATTGTTTTAATTTCGAGTAGAAACTGTAAGATTTATTAATTGGACATGACCATGGTTTTGTTTCTTTTCCAAAATGCTATTATAATGAATATTCTTTCTTTCCTCCATTGGCTCTGTTATGATAAATTTTAGTGGATGCAGAAAGACCCATATTATGCTATCCTCAGTATCTGCAAAATCACTTAACAGAAGAACAGGTGAATCTGTTTGAGAGTAAATAGGAAAATAATGATTTTTTTTTTCTCAAACAGGAACTCCAAAGCATAGTCATTAAACACATGAAATATAAAATTTTTGTTTGAGCAGTATTTGCTGTCACCCAAAGGAAAATTTCATATTTCTATTCCTCAGTCACTATCAATTGTTTCCTCAGAAAATTAAAAAGTATGTATTTTCCTTCTGAAAGGAAATACAAAAGCAAAACCTTGCAAGAATACTGTCATTTGAGCAACTATGTAAAAATTGCTTTTCCCATTCATAACATAAACTTACTTTAGAACTTAATGGAAATCTTCAATAGGAATGAAAACGTGGTTTACTTTAATTCAAAATATGTAGCTCTTCACTACTGTCAATTTGCTAGCATGGTACTTCCTTGTTTTCTTCTGAGGACTTCTAACCCTGCGCTAGGAGCACTTTCCTGGAATTAATAAGACTTCTAGTCCTTGAAGAATCTCTATGGGAGTTAAAAGGAAATATTAAAAAAAAAATCTAAAAATACTGAAAATCTCCCAGAAAGTTCTTATTATCCAAAAACTAGCCATTGTTTCCATACTTCAGATTTTTGGAATTATATTGAATGAACAGATGTTCCAATCTGCAGTCTCTTAACATGCCAGACATTGGTAACTTCTAAAACAGATCTTTCAAAGACTGATACTTGCACAGCTTTCATCACCAGTATCCAAGTCTCACAGTGTTCAGTAGTTTCTTCCTTACAGGAGGGAGTAAGCAGGGCTGCTCTGTGGGACATGGAGAATTGCTGGAGATCCAGACTACAGAGCACAGAGACAAGCCAAAATCCAGCTTTTATTGATGGCCTTCAAGACCATAATGCTGCCTTTGTCAAACAGTACAGAAAACTGCATGATCTATTCGTGGGTCTTTGTGAACATAACAAGACGAAGGAAACAGCCCAAGAGCACAGAGACCAGGATCCTCACAGCTGCCAAAGGTGACATTTTTCAATGATTCAGGTTCCTATCAATATTTTATAGGAAAGATAGGAAACAAAAGAAAACAAAATGAAAGAATCAAGAGACATGGAAAAAAAAAAAAAAACAACAAAAAAGCTGGGGGGAGATGCAGAAGGTCCTCTGATTTGTTACCCAGATTCATGCTTGGTGCTCTGCCACCTGCCATAGGCTGGCTGTTCACAATTCCTGAAAGAAACCCCTCTAATTGCTGTCACAGGCAGGACCACAATCAACGATGGTTTAAATGAACTTGGGGCATTCAGTTGATGTGAAATTTCCTTATAGAGAACTTCACTGTCTGCCTGCGCAAACTCACAGACTGGAACACACTGAAGCTCTTGCAATGTGTTGGAAGTGGAAGGTTAAGTCATGGTTGGATAAAGCAGTACTCACTCTCCGTGATTCCTTGGTAGCTGGAGACCACTACAGCAACATCTCCACTCCTTAACTTCTTTGCTAATTTGAAACTGCTATAGAATCACAGCTGTGAGACAGGAAAAAGGCTATGTAAAAATGGATCTCCAGTTATCCTTCTTGAGCAGCACTGGAATCACATTACTATTGAGCTGTTTTTCTAACCTCAGAAGGAGTTTTAAACCATCCCCCTGATCACCAATTCTGTTGCACTGAGCACTGCAGAATACACTCAGCATATGCAAGGCTAATTAAAACAAAATTCTAATTAGTACCTTTCTGGTTTTGAATCCATACAGCATCATATATTGAGAATTAATTTTTTAAAAATTAATTATGCATTGGTATTTTTCTCAGGTTATCACCAGACAATCTATGTAAAATATGATATCTGGCTAAAGATAGGTCACCTATTAATTAAGAACACTGTGACCAAACTAATGGATGGAGGTCTTAGTAATTCATAATAATAGCATTAATGAGAGCCATGGCTTGCATTAAAAAAAAAATTACTAATGTGTACTTTGAAAAAATAATGCTATTAGAGAAGCATCCTTTTACTCTCATCAAACCTGAGCCTTGTCATAAACACAGGTTATTTCTTTCCAGGACAACATATTACCAGCTACATTCTCTTCTTGCCCTACATTCTCAGCCTGGCACCTTTTGAGGAGGTACCATGACCTGTTTTATTTCTCAAGTTCTATCACTTACGTTTATTTGTAAAGGATGGGACAGAAAGCAGTGAGTGCACTCCTGGTCACATTCTTCAGTGTTGAAGTTCAGAATGATGTCAATGTAATCAGCATTCTTAATTATGTCCTTGAAATGCAAGAAGTTTGCAAATCACTTAGATGTTAAAAACAAAAGAAGAAAGGGAAAAAATTGGCAATGGGTCATTTGAAATAGGAATGCATTCCTTAGAAAGAAACCCTAATTTACAGAAGGTCCTGATTACAGCTGCTTCAGCAAGACCTTGCTTAAACAGAGAAATAACTTATCTGTGGCATGACCTTGACAAAGCTACTCCTTCTGCAAGGAGAAAATTGAAAATTAATATCTAGCAATGACACATTACTGCTAAAACTCAGATCTGTGTATTTGGGATCCAGTCATTGTTCTTTTTTTTTTTTTTCCTGGAGCAGGGAGAAAACGTCTCCTGAGTTTCATTCATTTAAGATTCAAATCTTTCAAGTGCAGAGTAGCAGGAAGTGAATTTTTCCCACCATCACCACAACTGTTCCCTTTGGGAGATGAAGATTTGGCTCTTCTTCCTGCACAATCACATCTTCAGTAATAAGTTACTTGATCCACCTCCTCATGAAGTCAAGGGGAATCTTTCTCCTGATTTCAGTACAACTGCATTGAGCTTTCAGTACATTTAGTAGGAGTTTCCACTGCATAAATAATGTGGGGTTTGCCATTGTATTAATTTTTTATCTTTTTTTTTGTTGCCAGATATTTCAAATTGAAGAATTCTCTCGGCTGTTGCTAAAGTCAGTGATACTCACAGGAGGTGCTAAGCTGAAAGTTCAACACCCCATCTGTACCCTGCCTTTTGCAGAAGCCATAAAAATTTGCTAGGAGACTGGATTATGACAGTTTTGTGCAAGAAGATATGCTTAATGATTCTTTTAGCTAATCTGCACAATTGCCTCAGTACACAGGACATGGTTTTTAAAAATACTTGCCAGTGTGCACAACAAATACCTTAAAATTTAAAAATCTCTAATTAAATACATGAAACAGAGCTTTGGGGAAACAAAAAGCCCAGCATACAATTAGCATCCTCTAAAGTCTGAGGTAGAACAAGATCATCATATTCTGCCCCAAGGTAGCTCACGTATTTCTACCATGGGTCTCATAATAATAGAAAAACTGAGTGAGAAATAGAGTAACAGTGAGAAAAATCACAGATAAAACTCCAGGAGAATTGATGACAGATTGTAACATAATTCCACCTTTGTTTATTTGTTTGTTTGCATTTTAGTTGCCAGACACTTTCACATATCAATTTTTAATGCAAAAATTTATTATTTGTTTCTTTAATTTTTTCATAAAATATTTACCATGGTCTGTTTAAATAAAGGAATTACATCATGCATAAAAAATGAAAAATAATGTGCCTGTAATAAGCTAGAGGTTACATTTAATGAAACAATGCCCATAAATGAAATTTCATTGTGAGTGTTGATGATGCTCATTTCAGATGAATGCACTTTGTATTTATTAGTTTTAAGCGTGTTCATCTTCAGCTTCTGTAATCAGAATTACAGTATCCACTCGGATGAGAAAAGTAATTAAATCATTAAGACATATTTTCTTAGGGCTGGGCGATTCTGTGGATATGCAACAGTTGGCTGTCTCCGGCCTAAGTCCTTACTGCAATAGATTATTAATTTTATCATTATTTTGCAAAGGTATCCATCCTCACAGCAATAAGCAGATACAGTCTGAGAAAAGGCCAAGTGCCTCACACTCACTTCAGTAGCATGTGTTTCTCTCTTTGGGCTACCAGCACAAAAGGCAGTAGATTTCCTGCATGAGTACCTAGGGAGAGTGATTTGCCACAGCACACTCGAGGCAAGACTCAAGAATGGCTTTTGGACAATGTCAAGGTTTCGTACACATTTGACTGTGACTACATCTGTTTAACCCATACTCAGTGCGTCAGATGTGAAGCTGTACATATAGAATTCACTTCACATGCACAATTTCAATAGAGCTAACTCCACAGAAAGTTAAATTACAAAGTCTGCATTCCTATGTTCAAGTACTCTTCCTTAACGTGTTGTATTTTTCCAGCACATGCCATGGAAAAGTTCAGGAGATTCATAGTTCTTTAAGATTTGCACAAGCACCATAAAGGATTTTAGGGTCTTTTGTCCAGGATGCACCATGCCTATTAATATTATCACGTCTCCTCACAGAATCAGCCCTGTTCCACAACAGCAGAAAGTTTCAATCCTTTTTTTAAGCATGGTAAAAGGACAAGGAAAACACTGAACTGATTCCTGTGAAGATGGTCATCTGAATAATATGGATGAAGAAAAAAGTGGAGGCATTCAAAATGTTTTTTGACTCAGTCTTTAATAGTAATGACAGATCTTGGGCTGCTCAGTCTCCTGAAGTGAAGGACCTTGAGTGAAGGAAAGAGAATTTTCTGTTTGTGGACACTGAAATTGTACAACAAAATCATAATTGTTTCAGTCATGATTAACTTCTATAGAAAACCTGTGAGATTTATAATATTGATGTATTTTAATCCTTACTATTCTACATGACCGTGGACAGTTAAAAAAAAAAAAAAAGAAAAAAAAGATGCTGTTAATATGATAATAAGCTGCTAAAAGCAAAATTAATGCAAATAGCATGTATATTGTGCAATTTTTATTTTAAGTGCTGGGCAGAAAAATTTCCTGTTCCACAGAATATTTCCACGTGTTTAAACATTCCAACTCCATATGAGGACAAGATAAAATTATGTGAGGAAGGGAGGGGAGAGAGAATAGACTGGCAGACACGCACTCAAGCAAGACAATCAGACCACTGACTGGGGCTTTAACTTAGATGAACGTGCTCCTGTCCACACCAGGAGCTGGAACCAAGCACATTGAAGACTTGAAAGTGCATGTTCCTCAGTTTCTGACCTATTGGCTATTCTGTGCAGTCAGTGTCTCCTTTTGATGAGAGACTCCCTTCTGAGCCTAAGAAGCCATCTTCCAATAAAAGATTAATCAAAATTTAATTCGAGTCCCAAAAGAGCTCTACTTGCTATGTTTTGTCACTAAAAGCAGTAAAAATCTAACATACTTGACTGGAAAAAAAAGGAAGCTGGAACAGTTTTAGAAACTTTCTTTTGTATTACATTCTAACATTTCAGTGGCAGGGAATTTAAAAGTTAATGGCAGCAGATTACCAAGTATTTTGTTCCCCTGCTAAGAAAAAGAAAAGCAAGGGGAAGAGCCCTTGCATAATAAGTTGATTTTTAAATGTTCCAGTTCAACTTTGAAGTTCTTCTTTCAATGAGTTGAATGTTAGTGAGTAAATTTACATTTTCTGTGAGCTTTGTGTTAAACTAGGCAAACAAAAAATGCCTTTTCAATCATGTATGACTCTATTTTTATTTTTCTCTCAAACTAAGAAAACTACTGATTCCTTCTATAAAAGAATCTATGTGTGAAGATCTGAGTTTCAAGCTTTGAACATTTTGCTGCCATTCTGTTCAATTTTTTTTTTTCAAATGCAGTTATATATACTTTTAAACAATGGGAAAACTGTTCCTTCAACACAAACTAAAACAAAAAGTCAAAAACAGCTGAAAGAATTGCATTTCAAGAATTATATAAGCTGCTCAAATATACTATTTTCTATTTTCATACCAGCATGAAAAATGGCAAGTTCCTAAATGAGTGTTTCAGAAAGATATCCAATTTTTTTAGGCACTCAATTACTACATCTATGACCAGTGGCTTCTATTAAAGAGCAAGAGTAAGTTGCTGGCCCAAATAATTGCATTTAAGAATATGCCATACTTTTAGTCATCATTTTCACATCTGATAGATACAGGGCATTGATTTGACAGTGAAGCTATAAATTCACACCATTAGATCTTCATTTCTGACATTAAAACAAGAAAATAACATTGTTATGGAGACAAAATAAGTCTTCTGATCAATATGCACCAAAAATATTATCTTCCAGAGAGAAAAATAATTCAAAACCAATTTTACTAAGATATCTCTATGTTACTTTGTCATTCTTAACTCATGATTAAATCTGCTAATGTGGATTTACCTTAAATATTTTATAACTTGAAAATAGTTTGTCTCTGAGGTTTTAAAAACTGCTAACTAAACTAAATGCCACATTTTGGGGGGCATATATATAACTAACCTCTGTTGATAATTTTGGAATGTGACAAAAATATTTTTACCTTTTGCGAAAGAAGTTAATGACTTATTGTGATGACAAAGAGTTTTAAGACTCACCGCTATTTTAAATGCTGTGAAACTCCTCATGATTCACCACAGTGAAAATTCCTCATGATCTTTTTCCATATTTTTGAGCTGCTGTCATGAAGCTGCTACCCTTGCAAGGTAAGAAAAGCTACAAGAACAAAGGAACACACAACTCAAATATCTACAGGGGGTGAGCTACACAAATGTGTAGAATGCATAGAAAAACAGATGGTCCAAGGGTTAAAAAGGGAGAGAACACAAGGAAAACCGGATGTCATTGGAAGCTTGTACAATAACAAACATAGTACACCAAGAAAATCTAATTGAGATTTGGAAAACAAACCTGCATCCTTAGTGTGAGTAATTCTGAGAGTGGACAGCTGTGACTGATAGAATAATAAATAAAGCAATTTTGAAACTTGTAATTGGAAAAAGATTCTGATCGTTTTCCTTCAAGAAAAACCAAAATGATGACTCCCCAGATTCCACTCTGGAAGGCTCCTGCCCATTTCCATTTCACCCAATTGATAAAATGTTTCCATGGCCATAGTTGGAAAGCTGAAACATTCCACTGAAGTTTTCTAAAATGGAATTTCCCTTCAGTTCTTAACCACAAAAACTTTGTGGACTTGCCTTTTTGTTTTGATCGGGGTAATTTTTTTAACAAATTTTTTCAAGAGAAATTCCATTTTCTCATCAGTCCTAATAAGAAGAATCCTGTGACTTAAAAAGAAGGCATTTAAATTCTCATTAGTCTCTACAACATGAAAATGTGCATTCTGTATCATTCATGGATCTTTCTATTAATAAAAGTCCAGACAGAGACAGGGGAAAGCTGAAAATGCTGATATCTTAACTGAAGAAGAAACCACTGTGTTTGGTGTGAAAACAAGATTTTATATTGTAGTGGTAGGAGTTTCTCCACGGTTTTGCTGAAGACCCTTTGTAAGGCTATACTTATACAGATATGTCAGGGTTTCACTTATATTTAATCTGAACTGCATCCATATACACATGACAGGTAACACAACATTTCCATATTTCTCTTTAAATTTTAAAGAGAAACATTACATTCATGGTGAAGAAGCAATAACTGAAATATTTGCTCAGAAAATTATTAATTCAATAAGTTCTGCCTTTATGCTCATGAATGAAGAGGTCAGAAAGATTAAAGATGACCATATTCATACTTAATAAAACAGTTGAACAACACTAAGCAGTAATAACTTTATTTGAATTATTTGATTTACAATTTGGTAACATTTTGGTACAGGAAAAACAGAAAACATTCTTCAGATTTTCAGAAGTAGATCACCTTGAAAATTAGAGAAATTTCATCCGAAGGCTAAGGTAATTGCAATGGTTGGCTGTATCAGCTTGAAAACTAAGACTTCACTACTGCAGCTTCATTAATAGATATCCATATCATGCAATAAATACCATTAGTGCTTCCGGACTATGTGACCTAATTGTGCTGAACTCCTTTCCATGTTGGCAAAAATACAGCATAAATAAACCTTTTGTGAAGGCTTGCATTTCAGCAGCTCCAACGAGAGTTTTACTTGTACAAATGTTCCCAGACAATAATGGGAGAACATGCTGAACTGAAATCTATCTGGACAATTTTTCAGCAGCAGATTTCCATACTACCTAGTCATCCCTGTTAGTTGGTGGTGCAGAGTGTCTGACAACTGAAAAATATGTAAATTGCTCTATACTTGTTATGAACACTCCTCCAGATTTTGTTCAAAAGCTGTAACAGACTGGGATGCTCAGTATAATTTTTTGGAAGCATTTGCAAAGCTGGTACGAGATCCTGCCCTCTTTCCATATGTATACCCCTTGTTTGATTTCTGTGGCAGAAATGCCCATTTAGCTACACGAAGAAAGTCATTTAAACTCAACTCCATTTCCCTCATCTCTATTTTTGTCCCATTATACACACACTACACAGAAATTTTCAGTCTTGGTTATTATTTATGGAGAGCTTTCAGGATTACCTTTTACAGCTGGTTTATAAAAGTAATCACCTGCCTCAGACCAAAATGTAGCACTTGAACTTAAAATGCTGCTTCTGATTTGAAAGATGTCATCTGCTTGAATAAAATTCTTCATTTGAAGCACAGAAAATCCTTTTGTGATAGAAAAAATTTCAAAAATTAATTTAAAAATCAGAATATTTCTTTTATTGAGACCACTTAAATATGTACACAGTTTGCATTGAATAAATATGCACATATTTTAATTAAACATAATGAGATATGTGCATTGTAAAAACATATATGCACATATTATTCCATTAGCTATCACCTGAACCAGTAATACTCAGGGTTCAAAGCAGATGCTGCTTTTCGAGTGCATGCTTATGAGAAAACTAGATTCCACTGCAAAGAGAAGCATTACACTATACAAAATTGATTCAAGCAATGTAAAAAACATGCTCAAAATCTGTCTCTGAGATATCAAGGGCAGCTTTCAGACCTTGCACAGAGTTCTGCTCTAATGCCCTCTGCTCCACACTGTCCCTGGCAGAACTGTAAACTGCCTGCCTGGGAGAAGGGACAAAGATGCCATCGCTGAATCAGTCAATTTTTGATCTTGAGTCCCAGCTAAACCTCTGGGAGTGCTCCAATGGCCACACCTTAATTTTTACCTTATTCTTGTCTGCTGCTTTGGAATCTGAAGAACCACTCAAATGATAGAAAAGACCCTTTTGTTGTAAATCAAACAGGCTATTTGACTGTACAAGTTTTACTTTTCCTCTCAATAGACAAGTCTGCATTTATTATATAACAGAAGGTGGCATTCCAGATTGTTTGCAGGATGTAGACACAAGGGTTTCGTTTTTAGCACACTTCATAAGTATTTTGCATAGACAGATGAAGATGCACAACACAATGTAAGCAAAAGCAGCATTTCATGCCTTCATTCCATAATTAGGCTTAGCTCTTAACAAGTCACATTCTAATTCCCACCAAGCAAGTATGAAGAGGGCATCTGATCTCAAATACCTTATTCATGCAAAGATAGGTTCAGCTAAAGTGCAACAATGAATAAAATATGGGAAACGTATTTCTGAAAGGTTATTTTACTGTGTCACCAAGTTAATTCTGGCACAAGATGACTCAAACCATCTGCAGCTTGAACAAGAAGAATTAAACATTTTGACAGGCCTGAAACCTCATACTTTGATTTTCCATTTTTTAAAATCCCAGTTTAATTCCACATCACTCCTCCTTCTTTTTCTTTTTTTTTTTTTTTTCTTTTCCCTAATGCTCTCCTTGCCATTATCCTTCCATTAAATACAAGAGCTTGAAACCCCCCACTGTGTGACACATTCAATCAGAGGTTGCTCAGATTGAAATGAAGTACATGGTAGGTATCCACAGTCTTGCTCAGAATTCAGGATCCAGAACTTTTTGTAAGGCTGACTTAGAGCAACCTTAACATATTACCCATGTTTTGTGTGGGTTTGAAATGCAAATGTTTACTTTCTACTGTAACATAAACACGATTTGTTATGCAGGGCACTGACACTTCTTATCATACCTCTAAGAAATGGTATAACTGCCGCTCTTAAACACATTTCTTAACATCAGGATGCTTGAAATTTATACTTTGGATAACAACAATGTACTACAGTGAATGCATAAATCAATATGCACTGATCTTCACTTGAAAATTTAGGCTCTAATTCAGAAAGAAATCTGCATCATATTCTTCTGTTTAAGAAAGCATTTAAATATTGTTCTCTATGAGGATGGAATTCCTAATGCACTTATAATGTTAGAGTGCGTCACTGCATCCCATCCTTATGGGTTTTTTTCTTTCTTTGTCCCTTTCCTTGCCATCTGCCTTTCAGTGTTAATTACATTTATCCACCTAAAATTTTGCCACATGCTGCATTTTTTATTGAGCCAAATGATACAGTGCACATGCATTTTACTGGCGAATTTATGGCTAGAGTGCCCTCTTTTTTCTCTGTCCTTTATGGAGAGGAACAGTTCTAGTTTTAATGCTTTGGCACATGTGCTCTAATAGCATCCATGCATCTGCTCCTGAGCTCTTTACTTAAGCTCCCTGTGTACCATCCAAGACAGAAGCTAAAATGCAGAGAGAACATTTCTCACCACTCCATTTTCACACTTGCTTTTCAATCCTTTTCATTACTTCTGATCACAGAGTTCTAAAACCTGACGGTTAAGTGAAGATGCACTAAAGGCTTCTCCATCAACAAAAAGACCCAAGCTTTCAAACACTGAGGTGAAGCTCGGATCTCAGACACTGTCCCACCCAAAATTCATGTCTGCTTTAGGAGGCTTAGCCTTTCCTGCTGTTGAGTTTCTGGGCTCTGCATGTATGAAATTATTTCTTTATGCTACTCTACTTCCAGCCTTTAAATGCCAACATTATAAATATGGAAGGAAAATAGGAATAGACTTAGTCAAACAATTATGGGCAAATAATTTTATTTTTCCATTAAAATCTGAATTACATTATTCTAAGGTTTATTTGGAGGTTTATTATTTTTGTGATTGTTGCTTAATTTGTAGCTGATAGATCCAAAATGCTTTTCCAAATTGGATGCAATTTGTGCACTAAATAAAAAGGCAGAGCGCAATTTTAAGAATATTCCTTAAATGTATAGACCAATCCAATAATAAGTTTTAAGGAATCAACCCGTTAAGATTTTGTAATGTCAACCAATTCTCTTTTTTTGTAAACTATTATATACTTCTATTTGAATTTAATCACTTGCTAAGCCGCTAAATAATTATTTCAAGGTAATGAGAATTAGTTTTGAAGTTGTTAGTATTAATGAGAAATCACCATATCCATATTAGTGTTGCATAGTATTAAATATTTGATACCTCAGTTCACATTACTGCTTGGAGGATACTAACAGCAAACAAAATTATTAGTTTCATTTTGTCAGATAAAGCGCAAGATTTTACGGTTTTTAAAAGCAAGTATATTGAAATGAAAATAAAACTATACTTCATTATGACAACAACAACAAAAAAACAAACAAAAAAAAAAAAGGAAAGAAAAAACAGCCTCCAGATTTAGAAACAAAATTATGTATACTTGATTTAAGCCCTTACGAGAAGGAAGGACAGAATCATAAGAATTCAGTGGCAATCTGGAGCACTCAACACTTCCTAGATTTTCAGCTCCGTTTACGCATAAGCCCTAGAGAAATTGGTTCTTTCTTTCATGCAAGATCTGCCCTATTCTCTTCCAAGGAAAAGAATGTAATTTTTGCACCTTTCAAGACTGAGCTCATGGTTCCTGTTCATTGGAATTTTAAATCACTTTCTATTTTGTTGTTTTTGTGAAGTATTTGGTGTGGTCAATCCTTTTTCCATTAACCTAACAAGAGGGCTCAGATGGCACTTCTCAGGTTGCCATCGACTGCATAACCCCTAGCATCTTAAAATTCTGGAAAACATGAGCATGAATATTTCTGGTCCAGTGTTACAAGGACAACATGAAATTACAAACAGTGAGCTAGGTTCCCCTCTGTTTATAAACCATCAAAATTCTCACAGCAAAAGAAGTCTGCTGATTTACACCAGATGAGAATATCTGTAAAATGAATGTAATTACCTTTTGATAACATTATCATTTTTCTTTTAATCTTCTATAATAATGATAAACACACTCTCCTCTCTTTCTATGGAATCTGCAGTAGTTTATCCTTCAATATAAAATTACTCTCAATATAGAGTCTCACGATATTAATAACTTTTTTCCTTGTGATCCAGACAACATGCCTGGGAGTAGTAATCTTGCAGGTTTTGTAACTTTCTGAGGTTTAGCTCATTCACCTCTGTGTTTCTCACACCTTATGAATGTACTATGCTAACTGTCTTTGGCAGTCCTAGACAAGTTTCATAGGGCAGCATTTTCCAGGCAGTGTAGATTTTACCTCTTTTTCAGTTTAGTTGTGGTTGAGGGCTAACTCTGGCCAGCAGCTGAGCACCACACAGCCACACGCTCGTTCCCCCGCAGCAGGATGTGGGAGAGAATCACAAGGGTAAAAGTGAGAAAACTTGTGGGTTGAGATAAACATAGTTCAATGGGAAAAGTTAGAAATAGAAGCAGAAAGAAGCAAAGAAAAACAAAATCAAGCAAGAAAAGCTGTGCTAAAACCCCAATCTCACTCCTCCAGTAGACCAATGACAGCGAGTTCTCACACAGCAGCAGCCCTGACAAAACCCCGCCATGCTGCTTTTACTGCTGAGCAAGATGTCACATGGTGTTTGGTCAGTTGGGGTCAGTTCTCCTGACTGTGTCCCCTCCCATCTTCTCATGCACTGTCAGCTTCCTCACTGGGAGGGGGGTAACATTCAGAAGTGGAAAATGCCTTAATGCTGTTCACTAATAACTAAAACTGTTATCAGCACTGTTTCCATCAGGAATCGAAAACATAGCACCATACAAGCTACGATGAGGAAAATTAACTCAATCCCATCCAAAAACAGTACATTGGTACAATCTGTGGTTGGCATGACTTTCTCTACTTTCCCTGAAAAGCCATTTCATGTTCTATTCAAATTCACTGTAAGGATGTTTTCCTTTCCTGTACTTTTTCACTAGTAATTCTACTGCCTTTGGAAAAAAAAAATCTTTAAATTCTGAATTCTTTCTGAGATTCAGTCTATCACCTGTACTCCCACATAACCTAAATTTTATGTAGTTGGCACTTTTATCTGCAATCACACTTCCTTTGGCCTCACAACTATTTTGTTTCTTTTGACAGAAACACTTTCTACTTCGATATTCTTGATGAATACGAACTTGTCATTACACCTGACCTGGTCATGTTTTCTACAGTCCTCTCAGCTACCCAGTCATTTTACACCTACATGTTTCTATGGGTAGGCACTCTGTGATTTACCCAAGAGAAACTCTGTCCCCTGCCTTTCTAGCACAGGATACTATGGCTCTGTGATATTAATGAACCGACCCAACAACCAACAACCCTCTCCATGCCCACACTAAAAACACTCCCTTGCTCTCCAGCACATTTAAACTGCCAACAAGGAATGCTCCATGGAATAGTCCAATCCTAGATCATGCCTGGGAGTAGCCTGGAAGAGCACTGGTTAGCTCAGGCCAGAAGCATGCAAAAATCCTTGTCCCATACAACAGCACAGACAGCCAAATTACAGTACCTGGTCCCTTGACCTTGATTTGTTCAAACACTTGGCCAGATTAACCATAAATCCCAGAGTTCAAAATTATTTCTTCAGAGTGAAAGGGTGTCTCCTTGTTTCTGCTTCCAGGGTGTCTCAAAAATTACAGGCTTTCACAAAGAAGAAAGTGTATTAGGAAATGTATATTCACACAAGATGTACCTGATCAATGAATAGTGGTCATGGGAATCAGAGTTAGCAGGCATTGCTTTCCTTCACACAAAATTAGAGAAGGTCATATTTAGAATCATATTACCAGACCATGGCCTGAAAAGAAGAATTTTAGAAAACTTTTGCAATACACATGGCACTAAACTCCCCAAATCCTATCTAAAAGGAAACAATTGAAATTGCCTGTGTTCCTCACACCATGGTCAACTCAAGTCTGTACTTAAAAAATGTCTTTCAAAATCACTCACTTATGATCGTAAAAGTTGCTATATTAGATGAAAGCAATGGTCTTTGTGGTTCAATAAACTGATGCCAGCAAAGACTAGTTTTAAAAATATATAGGAATACACAAAACAAGGCAATCATGACATACTTTCTCTTTTGAAATTGTGTAACCTGCTTGGACTATGTTTGGAAATGCATCTTCTGGATCATTTTGTATATTGCGTATTTGTATACATGCTGGATAACTGGTGTATTGAATGTCCTCATTATCCATTTCCCTGTCCAGTCTGTGTCGGAATCAAGCTTAATTTTAAGAATTCTCTAAAACTAAATAAAGATAATTACAGGTTTAAG
>VXBU01014341.1:1499130-1678554 GCA_013400315.1 Bombycilla garrulus | reverse complement strand
CACCAAACCAAACAAAGAAAAAAAATCAAAAAGAAAAAAAAGCCTGTACAGCCCAGTGAAAAATATTTCTCTAGGAATATATTTGAGTACATTTACACTTTTCAGTTATTTAAAAGGATTGATTTTTAACCAAAACAATAATGTTTTCTTTTCTTTTGAACAATAATATTCCATTTTGTCCTTACTATAATTTCTGGGTTTTTATTTCTCATTCATTCTTTTTAAAGTACAACATGGATATTAACTAAATACGATAATACTATGGGGGGAAAATACTTTGGGGAAAAAATGTTATTTATTGCTATTTGAAAAAAAGGAAAGTAAAGTTATCAATTCCTATCTCTTAGTGCCTTCCTTTATCATTAGGTTTCTTTACAATTATTTGAGATGTGTCTTGCTTGGTAAATTTTCAGAGACTTTGTACATTATTGGCACACTGTGATATTTTATTTTTTATGCTAATGGATTGCTATTTAGGGAAAACAAATGTTTAAGAGAGCAGAGAATCTTCACAGAAGAAGAAATATTAAAGGGAACAAAATTTCAGTACAGTTCTAAGAAAATTTTTGCTTGATTAAAGATTTCATGTTTTAACCAACTTCAACAGGAGCATGGGACTGGAAGGGATCACCTGAACTATTGAATGCAGCTGATGAAATAGAGTGTTGCTATCAAAACCCTACAGCACTACTGTTAATTAGCATTTATTAAATAAAGATTTACCATAATTCTCTTTCTCTGTCTACCTGCCATCAGATTAACTAATTTTGTGTAAACTCAGACGAGCCACATGAAATGAGAAAGCCAACCACATCCTACAGTGGGGAAGAATGGGATAAAATTAGTACCTGCCAGCCTGAGCTGTTGCATCTCTTGAACAGATGATGACTCCAGAAAACCTGGAGGTGGCTATTTCTTTTTGTGGTTTTTTTTGGTTTTTGTTATTTGTTTTCACAATAATCAGGGGAAGGCAACTCTCCTCACACAATCCCCACTAGTCCTCTATGGAAAAATCCACCCTCATCCTGCAAGCAACCCCCATCCCAGAAAGAAGTCATTAATATATAAAGAGATCAAGATATAGTCTTGTGTCAGAGGCATCAAATGTCCAAGGACTTGGTTCATCCACAACAACCTTAAACTCCTTTATTTTAATATGTAATCCCTCTCAGTAGCTTCCCAAACAGCATCTTAAAACAATTTTGATTTCTTCTCCAGTTGGCTATTCGGAGCATCATCCCAGCAATTCACCCTTTTTGTTGTTTTGGTTTTTTTTTACCCTACACTTCATGAAGACCAAATTTAATTTTTATAATTTCAGAACTTTTTTCCTGTTTGATGTTTGTTCTCCAAAAGCATCTGCAGAAAGTTATCCCTTTTGACACTTAGTTGGTAAAGTTAAAAAGGCAAAATCTTTTATTCTGTAAACTAAGGTTTACATAATGCTTTTTACAACAGAAAACACCTGAAGCCAAGTAAATTCCTCGGCAGCCCATAGTCATCTTCCATCTAATGAATGATCCTTTTTGTTTTATAAATCCTCTATTTATAGGGAAAAAAAATACTATTGAGTATTTTTAGTGCCAAGTATAGTAATTTGAAACTCTCAAGTTTTATCTCACGTTTTTCATTTCAGCAGCCTGAGTCATCTGATCCACCCTGCCTTCTTTTAATGGATGATTCCCCTCCCAGCCCTCTGTTTCAGCCTTATATCCCAGCTTTATGATCGATTCTCAATTTCAGAATCCCATGTTTACTTCTCTATATATTTAATTAAAAAAATACATTAAACAGGATCTGTCACCTTGAGGTTGATCCCTTGAGGACACTAAGAGTAGCCTTTCTACGTCCCAGTATCCCCTTTTGCACATTCGCCCCTTCTAACAGCTCTTCAATCCACCCCACATTCTCAATTCACTGCTGTCATCTCCACCTGCAGAACCAAATTTCTACACAGGACTGTAGAAAGTGTTTTTTCTAAAATTTGAAGGGATAAACTAAACTAAACTAAACTAGGATAATAGGCTGATCAGACAAAAATAATTACCTTTGACAATGGGTGATGTTATAAAAAGATTATATTTTGCTTCAAAATATTTTTAATACTTTGACTAGTAGCAGGATTGGTTTCAAGCATAATCTTGGGAGGCAGCTGCCAAGGGCAGTTTTGGTGCTTGCTCTCTTTGTCCCTACTTTCTCTTGTTTCTGCTTCCCTGAAAACTTCCCTGGCTGGGAGCAGGAGCTGAGAGAAGTGTCACTTCCAGCCCTTTCTTTCACTGTCTGACCATCTCCTGCTGCCAATCCCAGTTGATGGGTGGAGGTACAGGAAAGAACACAGGAGACTGAGAAGACTGGGAACAGGGTGAAACCTGTGAGGGTGTCCACCCGTGTGGACACTGGTGCAGATCCTCCTCCTGACGTGATGGGAAGAACAAGACGGTGATTTTAGAGGTGGTTTAGGAGACTGTGTTTTGCTGTTATGGACTGGAGAATGAGGAACTGAGCCGAAAGAAGAACATCGAAGGGAAGGGAAGGGAAGGGAAGGGAAGGGAAGGGAAGGGAAGGGAAGGGAAGGGAAGGGAAGCATCCTGGGCCGGCATCCTTTCTACGGGGTAAAGGCTCTCTCTGGAAGTCACCAGAGATCTGGCCGGCAAGGTAGGGACAGGGGAAAAGCTCCTCAGACCAGTCTCTCCCATTTTCCTCTTCTTCACTAGAACTTTTTAAAGTTCCTTCAAGGCTGTTATTGACTACTCTGTCCTCCCAAAACCCTTCTTTGGTCCATGACAAAACTGAAATGTCACCCCAGAAGAATAGGAAATAGATAAATGTTTCTGATGCTCACCCATGCAGTGGCAGAATTTCATCTAAGAAGCCCTGAGTTGGCCCTGATGAGAAGCAAGCGAGCAGAGATTGTGGGGGAGGAGGAGGTAATTTTTTTTTTAAATACTGTTACTGCTTTTGACACTCTCTAATCATGCAATCCTTAAGTCCATTAAAAAACTTTGATGCTGGACTTGGCATGTCCTGCACTAGATTCCTTCAGCAGTTTAGAATGGAGATTATCTGGATTTTGTCACATTTAGCAATTTAATCTTTGCTTCTTAGCTTCTCTGTTCTGCTGCTCCTGCTTTGCTTAGAGCTACTGCTTGTAGAGCAGTTTCAATGACTGATTTATAATTCTATCAGAGACCATGTACAATGCACAAAACAAAGGGTTAACATTCTAATCTTCTTGCATTCAAACACCCCAGTGGAGCCAGTCACTGAGATAATGAAATTATAGCTCAACAGGAAGATCCTGAGAAAGGACTGTAATGGTTTTAATAAACAATTGTTAAAGTTGGGGAGAGAGGCTTTCTGGAGGCTTAATTAATCAAAACAGCTAGGGAACACCTAAGCAACCAAGATAAATAGTGCAAATAATTGTTCTTTATGTGAGCACTTTACCAAGCCAGGATGTACCTTTCTAATTTAGCTGTGGAATGATATAGAGAGTGCAGAATGCAGAAAATGTCCACAGGTTCATGAAATCATAGGCATGTTTTAAATATTTTTTTTAAATTATTACTGTGTTGATTGGCTAGGAAATGAGGTTAGGAAAGCAGAGCCTATCATATGAAAAGAGATGTCTGTTGTACCATTTTCCTGTGAGGGACTGCACAGTAAGAAATTGTATCTGGAGGTTGCATCCAAGGCACTTTATAAAAGCTGGGACAGAATTTCAGATGGCATATTTTCTTTCAAGTTCAATAATTTTTGATTGTTCTATCCTGCAGGAGGAAGGAGTCACTCAGACAAATACCTGGTTCAGAGCAGCATTTCTTATGTGTACCCATGTGCTCTCCATGAGAAATGCATCACTCTAACCACACTTTTTATGACATCCTGGCGTCAGCAGAACCAGCTGTCAAGGCTAATGGAAGTACACAATCTTCCTGATGATTTCTGGAATAATCCAAAGGAGAAGATGATGACAATTACCTTTGAGACACCTGCCTCTAAAATAGCACATGTTCATTTTAAACAGCCTGTAATCTCACCTTGACTGACTTCCAGGCTTCATTTGGATCCTTCATGTTTAATATATTATTTAGATTGCATGGGTTTAGGCCTGAAAAGAAGCAATTTAGATTAAAATTAGCAATAGAGTATGGAATTATACTGACAGTCAGTGGAAATTAGGATAGTTGTTTCAGAAATATCACTCTGTGCTCTACACGTGCCTCTATGCTACTAAAAATGTTTAGATAATGTTAAGACAACACAGTTAAATGCTCAAAAATTACAGTTCTTAAGTTAAGGCATCAGGCTGTTGTTTTGCTCCTTTCTTTGTTTCCCAGTGCATGACCAACACCAGAATATCACACCCACAGCTCTGGCTATAGATCAAACTGGGAGAAATGCAGGGACTGCTGACCAAGGAAAGGAGAACAGACTCCATGAGAGGTAAGTGAAGGAGGGCTGGTTGGTTTATTTGGTCAAATGAAATGTGAGTAGAAGCTGATTAGAAATATATCCAAGATGACAAAAGAAAAAGAAAGGAATAACTATTTATATCTGAAGAATAATCTTGGCATGAGAACATCATAGTAGAAATCTGGCACAAAAAATTTTAGGCTGAAACACTGCAAAACACTGACTGGCTTCTCATTTTAAATCACCTGAAATGCAGCCCTATGTCCTTTAAGTCTTCAAAAGGGAGGAGTTGCTATGACTATCTCCTTTTTATCTTTTTCCTGCAGAAAAATAGGTGAGGGAACTTTCAGCCAAACTGGCAAAAGTTTCTGAAAGTAGAAGGTAATCAGGTGCACTTTGACACCCAGAAATAAATCTGCTAATGGTGTTCACTATGTGTCATGATATATGGAATTGCCATTCATCTTAAACAGCAGGCAGTTATTCAGGGGAAGTACAATTTGCAGACACTGACAAGCTCTCATGCATGAGTTCCAGCTTCATTTCTTTTACTTGCTGGGGACCACATACCAAAACCATACTCTTATAAATCAGTCACGTTAGTCTAATCTTGAGGTGACACTGCCATGGACATGCGTGGTGAGACTTGGATAGAAAAGAAGCAGGCAGACTTGTCAACACTAGGATTAGTTGCTTTTCTTACTCTAAATAATATTGTTTTATCAAAATGCAGCATTTATCATTTAACTATCCATCCATGCTTCCTAGAATGGTTCTTACACTATTATCTATGCACTAATATTAGTTATATCTCCCATAACTTTATATTGCATAGTTAAGTTCTACAGAGACTGAAGAAAAATTCTCTTACCAACATCTTGCAGTATTTTTAATACCTTTTTTTCTTCTTTTTTTTTTTTTTTTACATACAGCAGCTTCTAGTGTTTCTTTATTTTAGACAACATATCTTTTCAATCCAGCCAGCCTTCAGTGGCAGTGTATATTTTTAGGGAGCTGTACAGCCATCTGGAAAGGTTTTATTTTTTTGTTATGTTTATCCTTTGCACTTTTCAGATTTCTGTCAACGTCCATGGTAACAGCTGCTATAATACTTTCCATTCTTGTGTGGTTTGAGAGCTGCACAATCCAATATGGTTTGCAGTCTAGACTTCAATCAACCACCAATTTGTACGACCAGTAGTGGGGGAGCGACTTGGGAGAGTATTATAAGCTGCCATAAGTGTCATTTCTGTGTCCTTTTTGTTCATGGTTTATTTCAAGGGTGGTTGATCAGAAGACTATGCATTCATTTTTCATACTCATATATACATATATATATTTCTATATAAAAAAATCCTTAAAATCTTGACTTTTGAATTACAGGTTTTGTGTTTGATTTGTGGTTTGGGTTTTTTGTTGGTTTTGGTTTTTGGTTTTTTTTTTTTTTTTGTTTTTTTTTATTTTATTATCCTCTATACTCCTATCATCCACCCTGTAAATTAAATTATTTTCCTTGCTTGGGAGAGCATAAACTCTGAAGAGTTCAGTTCATGTATGGTTTTATTTTATTTTTCATAAACAGCAGTAACTTGCATAGGTATGACATTATTCAACTCACAGAATTAAAAAAAGGTGGTACCACCTGCAGGTAAAGACATAATAACCGTTTAAAAAAAAAAACCAAAAACAAACAAAAACCAAACAAAAACACCCAAAAAAAACCCCAAAAAACCCTAACTAAAAAAACCTAAAATCAACTGTAAAGGCAGTAAATAAATCAATTTTTGTAAAAAAAAAGTAACTAAACCTGATGGAAATATTTGTGAAAATGAAATCTGAGCTGAAATTAGAGTTGCTCTGAGTGTTAAAGTAAAAAAGGAAAAAAATACCTAATGATTGCATAATATTTTGAAAAAATTCCCCAAACATTTGTGGATTTTACTGGAAAGAAAAATATTCCAATAATTTCCTTCCTTCAATTCAGGAACCTTATGGCACGTGGTCTACATTCAATTACTTGCCAGAATTTTAGGTGCTTAGAGCCCAGGGAGCATCAGTAGCTGTGCCAAGGATGTGGCTGAGCCCAGAGCTACCGGAACCACGAGCAAACACCGAGGTGGGATTGGTGCCTGAGCAGGTGCCTCCTGGGGGCTTAGGTGTTTGGATCTAAATTCCTCTTCTGCATCTTCAGAGCCAGGCAAGGCAGGTGCCTGTTCTAATCTGGAAGCTGATGCTCCGTTTGTGGCCAGTGGAGAATATGCAGGGAGCAATTCATCCCTAATACCTGAACTACCATTCAAGTTAAAAACCTGTATATTTAGGATCATAGAATTTTTAAGGTTGGAAAAATCATTTCAATGTTCTTTCAAGATCACAGAGTCCAACCATTAACACAGCATCACTATGTTTACTCCTAAACCATGTCTCCAGGTGCCACCCACAGGCCTTTTGAACACTCCAGGGATGGTGATCCCAACACTTCCCTGGACACCCTGTTGCAAGGCCTGGGGTATTAAAAATTTTAATTACTCTGTACTTGGAATTCAGTGTTTCATTTCAATCTCTTAAAATTCAACTTTTGCACAAAGGTATAGGAACTGGGACGTTAGTCTCAGAGCACTATCTGAGCAGCAAGGATACAAACATGCCTCTTTCTTTCACATGGCAAGTTTAGGAGAAAAAAATATTTCTGTGACTTATTCAGATTTCACAGCAATGGGCAATGTAGGTACCTAAGCAAGGTCTTTACATCAAAGGAAAACTGAGAGTCTCTAATTGGAATGTGCCTTACAGCTAATGAGCCCTTCAGTTCACCAGTGAGGGCTTTACCCTTCCCTTCCACAACCTAAAAAGTCAAACTGCAGCCAGCAAGTTTTCATGATCTTATTGTACCTATGTGTTACAAGGTCAGAGTGCTACCTCTGAAAAATCACACAGATCTATGAAACCAAATCCTCCTTAAAACATTTAACTTTATGCGAAGTTTGACCAGTCTTAAGGAATAAGAGAGGGAGAAAAAAAGCCCTGTGAATTTATACCCAGTACAGTGTGTTGAACTGTAGGCCCAGCAACATCAGCATATCAAGGAAAACAGCTCTCAGGAATTCTTAACATCATCGAGCAGAGAAAAATTTAGTATGTGATGTAACTATTGGACTGCCTGTCTTTCTATATTGTTATTGCTAAGTTCTTTACTGTTTAAGCTGTGTGGTACAGTACTTGTCAGTCTCTGTTGTACCTGAAAGTTCCTATAAACAAACAGTATTATGATAAATCTCTTGAGCTTCCCTGAGGCATTTTGCTGCTGCTGGAAACTTGAGGTCAGTGTGCAGTCAGTCCTGCAAACATCCCCCTTGACTATCAGCTAGGACAGCATGAGTCTGGATGCTGTGACACTGGAATGCTTTAATAAAAAACTCACAGTACAGAGCTTTGGGAATCAACATCTTTAGGAAGTGTAAAAAATCTTTTTGTTTCTTCTAAGAATCAGGAAAAAAATGATGTCTGTCAAACCATCAAATGTGCAGAATAAATTGTCCCTGAGATACTCTGTTAGTGCCCAGACAGATCTGGCAGTTAGAGTCCTGCTACTTTATTGTGATCCACTGACAATTCACACTAAGGTTCCTGCCTCCTTCAAGGCTCAAGCTACAAGCAAACTAATTTCCAGTTTGGATTAAATAGATAAATCAATAAAATTGGATATTGTTTTTTCATTATAGAGGCTGGAGGTCACACTCAAACAACTTAAAGTAAGCTAACACCTAAAAATGACATGCCAAAATTTAGTGTTATGGTTCAGAAAATCCGAGTTAGTCATCTTAGGCTCTTAATGTAGAGCTGCTTCTGAGGGAGCCCTCACAGCCTGCACTCTGACTGTGGAGCCCTATGGAGCAGGGCAGCAACTGACAAATTGTCCTGCCCAACTCAGGGCTGTATGCCAGAGATAGGATAAACCACCCTCACTTTAAGCATCTAAGGAGGTTTTCTGTCTCTACCTCTGTAGCCCACGCACAAAAGCAAGACAATTAAAGAACCTCCCAGGATACCTATTCCATGAAATGAAGTACTTCCCTAAATGTGTTTATTTGTCTCCACTGGCTGAAGCTTACACATATGATTACATACAGATAACTTTTAAATGTGCCCGTTTCAGGGAGGTGAAGGTCATCATAGCTGGCTTAGCCCATTTCCCATTTCCATATATCAAGCTATCTAAGTTAATACAGAAACAGTACTGTAAGACAGATGACACTTATTTGCACTGACCAGACCATTATGGGTATAACCAAAGTTCCTATTTGCCTATTAACTTATCTGTGTCTGGTTATTTTTTTTAATGTGAACCAAAATAAACAACCTGTGGTTTGCTCACTTGTCAATTAAGTTCTTCTGTATTTCTCAAAGTATGTCAGCCTAAGAGAAATATTGGCATTCCTGAGATTAAAACTCCTGAGAGTTTTCTGAGAGTTTACAGGCAACAAGTAAGTATTCTCTTACATGAATCACATGATTTTATTGCAGTGGCCAGTTTTAATGAACACCTGAATGGCTACACTGTGGTTCTGTTCCCTTTGTACCCTCCACCAAACCCAAATCAAGATCTCTACTGGAAGTCAGAACACTGTCTTGCAGCTTAGTTTTCAAAATTATTCTTATTTCAGAATGACTCGCCTCACATGTGTATGACAAGTAATATTATAGCACATAGCATTACATGTATGAAAGTATGAATATGTTCTATTTACAAATCCTAACTATTAAAAATGAAACCACCATTTCCCCAGTTTTCATTTCTAAGACAGGCAACTGAGAAAACCTTATTCCTTGTGGACTACTTGGATTTTTACATAAAGAAAATACTATTGTGTTACTTTCAGAAAAACCCTGAAAAGCTTCCAAGGACTTTAAAAACAGTCTTGCTTTCAGTTGCATTAGATCCTATAGGAATAGGAAGAAGACTTTTCTTGTTCCACTGTGAGTATATCAGCAGGATCAGTGCAAAACTGTTCCCATTTCTCTGGATGACTTAGAAGACTGGAAGTTTAATTTGATAACCTAGGAAGACTCATTCAGCCCATGTTTGCAGGCTAGCCTGGCATAGAATGAAATACAAAATCTCCTCTGAAACTCTAATGTCTCCCAGAGTAAATCTGTGAGGATTTGTAACACTCCATTGCCCATCTGTCTTTGTGTCCTTGCCCTCATCAGCAAGACCTCCTCAGGCAACTACCTGGGAAGCAATGTTGGAGCCTATAGAGACTCTTAAACAGCCAATATTTTTATTACATCTGCTGGCAAAACTTGCCACAGACCCAAGCTCTCTTCCGTGACTGTTCACTGCAGACCATGTCAGTCAAGGTGGTGCAGTCAAGCACCTCTCTCCAGGTGTTTTACAACTACTGAGGAAGAAGAGGTTCATAAATAATACACCCTCTGCATGTATAAATGCTGGTTTTTTGTGTCTCCTGCCTATTAACAGGTGTATCTTGTTCTTCATGACCCAAGAGGAAAAAAAGACATGCACACCAGTGAAGAATATACATGCATCTTTTTTTAAAAAATATAAATCAGAATATCCTTTGTCCTGTAAAAAAAAGGAAATAAGAATTTTCCCAGAAAATGGTGTCATGCAGATTTCTAATACTTATTATCCTGTGTGAGATGATGAAGCTACTTTTGTTCTCCACACAAAAGTGGGTGCAGTGAAAATTGTGTGTGACTTGCCAGCACATTTGTGTTTTGAAGGGTTATTGATGTGAATAGCAGGTGAAGTGTAAAGAAAAGGCTCCAGCTGTTTCTTGTTTTGAATTCTTCCTTGGTGCAAGCACCAAGAGTAAATACTTGAATGGGAAAAGTTAAACTCATAAGTGTCCCAGTTACACTCAAAAAGAAAAGAATTAAAACCCTTTTCTGTTGGTGTGCAATGCGGTTCTGCAACATTGATTTTATTCACACATAGTGCACAGCTGTTTATTGAGTCTGACCCTTGAGGGGAAGCTGAAGAAACAGTGGAAATGAAACCACTCAGAAAAAGACAGTTTTCTTTTCCTGTTTACTTGATAGATGTTTTATGCCTTAAAAAAAATTCAGAAAAAGAAGGAAGCATTTTTTATACAGCAGTGACATGTAAATCATTGTTTTGAATATTAACATAATTATTTCAATACTTCTGATGTTTTTCCCATCTTATTCTCCAGAACATTTACTATCACCAAAAATGAAAATAGTGGAGAAGCCACTGTTGTTATTGTTCAGGAGACTATAAAATAAAAATAAGAAATGCTGTTCTTTATTAGAATGATTTAGTAGCCAGACCAACTCACTTTTTTTATACCACCTTAAATGCTATCATAACCAGCCTTAAATAGGTCATTCCCATTCTGTTTGATTGTTTTGTCTTGTCAGAATAAGAAATATAAAATACATAATGGATTCAAATAAACAGAGATTGAAATGAGGTGAACACATTCAAATCCCTGCAGATCAAATTTTGTGGGTAGGGAGGATGACCGGAAAGTTGCCACCTGAGTGCTTTTTGCTAAACTTCTGCAGAACTTTTTATACTTAATACAATCCTTCTTGAATCAAGCAGTGCCACTATTTGAATATAAGAATTTACATAAAATTGTGAGCCATCATTTTGGAACTGAAACTGTTCTTTAAATTAACAATACTGAAGACAACAAATGTACAAAAAATGATGCCTTCAATCCCCCTTTCTCCTTAGGTGCCTCTAACCTTCCACTGGCAAGATCTGCCCAGCTGAAAGTGATTTCTACAACCATCAATTCTGTATTCAGAACTGGGCAATTCATCACAACCAGATAAAGCTAAATTCCATCAGCTTGATATGGCATATGTCTATGCTTTGAGACTTTTAGAGGGATTGAGATTTAAGAATTCCTTTAATTTACTTTATATTGCTATAGACTCAGCTCTAGTATATATATCAAAAACTGAAATTCTAAATTTTCTTCTGAAGGACGGCGTGATAAAATCATAAACTACTGTGAGGATGTTACCAGCAAAACGAGTGTTTGAACCTCAGGGAGGTTTAAAAAGCCAGGTCAAGGGGACTTGACAGAACACAGGATCCAAGATACAACCAGAGACAGAGCTGTCAAGTGCTCTGAAGACAGTTCAAACTCAGTGCTGCTTACACAAAGAGCCAGTGGAAGATCTGAACAGTGAAACAACTGATATATCAGAAAAGCAGATTTCTAGATATTTTGATGAGGAATGCTGAATAAATGCAGAACACTATTATTTTCCAACAGGATGGTAGGCTGGCCATCGTGGTGTTGGAATGAGAAATGCAGATTTTAATTAAAAAAAAAAATACACATCCATTTCAGAGTTAGGGAGAATTATTTCCCTATGTGTTAACTTTCAGATTACTGCACCAGGACAAATGGGTACAAGTCTTTCTTCCTCCTTTTTAAGCTAAGCTGGAGGTCAAATGTTTGGATAAAAGTAAGCCCGTGCAAATTTTCCTTTTGTTGTATGTAGACTATCTTTTCCTATTATATTACTTCTGAGTTTTATGTTAAAGTTATAATGCTCTTAATCTTCTCCTCTGTGATATCTACAGGAACAAGGACAATAGTAAAAACCTTCAGCCTGAATAGTTCAGCAGCTTAGGCCAGCACATGAATTGATCAAATGCAAATAATGTCCATGACAGTCTATGTTAGTCTGATTTATTTCAACAATTCTCAAAGCTGTATTAAAAAAAAAAAATCTCAATAAGGGGCTTAATATTTTGCTGCAATTAATGCTATTCTTTGGCTTATGCATAATGTCCAATCACTAAATAAGCTCTACCAACCTCACTGCCCTTTAAAGAACCTGCTGAAAGTCTTTTGCTCTGATATACATAGAAGAAAATAGTATCAATTCAAAAAGAAAGGAAAATATTATGGGACACATTTAAACCTGCAGGCTATGTAACAGTCCTCTTTTATAAATCAAATCTCATTAATATAATCAAAATCTCACTTTGAAGAACTGCGGATTGCACCATCATAGAAGATCTAATGAGGGTGAACCTTACAGATGTGAGCAGAAGCTTTCCCCCACTCAGTGTTTCATACTAAGAGTGGCACTCAATGAACTGCCTTTCACAAATGAGGGACATCAGGCAGTTTCCAGATCTTATTTTGAATGCTAGATTCTCCTCCTTCCAACCACATGGAACTATGTGTCCATATGGAACAAATGGTCCCCTCCAGGAGAACCTGCCCTCAGACTGCCACATATCCCTCATGTACAAATAGTACTAAAGTACAGTTTTATCATTAACGATGAGGTTCTTTTTTTCAGTCTTTGTGAATCATTTTTTCTAACGATTCATAATGAACTCCCTAGAAAGCCAAACTGAGGAGCGCCAAACACCACGTCTGGAAGATAAAAAAGGCAAATTCATAATAAAGTTCATAATAAAATCCACATTTCTAATGACAAATGATCAATTAGCCATGATGAATGAATTAATGTGATGACTTCAAATTAATATGAAACACCTGTCCAATATTTGTTCTCTATCTCAAGAAAAAAACTGAAGATAGATGTGGATAATAGGGGAAAAAAATTGCTCTGTACTGAAAACTGAAAGCCCATCCAGACAAGCTTGCCTAAGGCACCCTGAATCTCTTCCACAGCACAAAAGGGATGAGTGTGGCCTAGAAGAACATTTAGATGCAGCAGTAACCCCAGCAGAACTCACCAGGTACCCTCACAGCTCTATAAATACCTGCAGGTTTCATACAAAATCTAGAGCAAATCAAAATCTGTGGAAAATTCCTCAACTGCCCAACTCCCATGCACAACTTGATCCTAAAAGTCCTTTGGAATCTTTAAAACTGTTTTTCTAGTATTTCTTTATCTGTTTACTTATCATTTTCCTTTTTTTTAAACAGTAACCATTTTTCTACAAGAGCATCTCATTCCATTCCGCAACTCCCTCTCACTGCTACAGACAAATACTGTGTTTAGCCCCAGGCCCAAAGCAGATGCTACCAGCCCTGGCTTAGGCTTTCATTTTTCAGATGTATCTGCTGATGGAATACGCCAAAAGTGGCAACAGGACTGGTGTCCCTTCTTTTGCCCAAAGGTCTTCAGAATGAAAACCAGGAAATAAACTAAGCACACAAAAGTGCAGAGTAGCAGAATAGTGCTGAAATCCCTGAGACCTCTCTACCAGCCTCATTCCTCACCTGACTGCAATGTTCATTGCTCTGTCACTCAGTACTGTCACATGAACCCTTTTAAACCACATATATATGGATTTTTTTATCTATCCAAGATCAACTCGTCCTCTTTTTTATTATTTTGGACACACTCCTGCACAAAATCATATGATATCAGCCTTTTATTTCCTTTATTCACTTGCAGCTCAGCCCCCAGATTTACTCACATATCCTCCTTTTCCAACTAGTCTGTAGCTGAAAAACATTATTATTGCTGATCAAAAAGGAAAAAATGCTTTATGTTCCTGCCCTATTACTGAAACTCTGAAGACAGATTAGTTACAAGGCAATGAGTCCTCACCTCTTTCTGAAGCCTCTTCATTGTAAAAAAATGTAAAGAAATATGGTGGAGCTCCAATATAATATTACTCTCCTCCATATTAATAAACAGCTAGCCTGGAAAACAAATTTCCTCCATAAATTTGCAGATTGTTATAGATGACATTGTCTATTAGTATTTGCATTTAGGGACTTCCACTTACAGAAAAGCATGCAATTATGTCTTTGCTATTAAGTATGCTACACAAAGATAAATGTTATTTAAACCTGCTGCAAATTCTAAAGGCCAAAGAGTTTTTATAACTAGGTCATTTTTAATGACAATAATTCGAGATTGGTCAATTCTCTACCACTTAAAAAGAAGAATAAAGCAGATATTTCATGAAACAATTCAGCAATATATTACTAAATCATACTCTATGCTAATCTTTTTTTTTTTTTTTTTTCCCAAAGAATTAAGGCTTAGCCTCCTCAGAACAACTTAAGAAACTTTTCATTGCAAGAATTATCTACAAGAAGACCTGGAAAATAAATGGGATTATTTTATTTTTGTGCAAATGGCTTCTTAGGCTGATATCTTGTTTTGCAGCTTTAGTTTAGGAAAAATTAAAGCAAAGTCTCCACCTGGTGGCCAGATATATCTTAATGAAATTGAAACATTTTGCTGCCTGGTCAACGTAATATTTTAATCTCTTTCTTACTTATTTAAGCCATTGCTCCAAATTTGGTTGTCACCATTAAATAGTGGGCAAAAACAGGTTGTAGAAACAATACCCTAATATAGTGGGTATGCAACACTATTCATCTGTACCTCCCAAGTTTGTAATTTTGCACATAATAACAGTTCATTTTTGCCAGTGTCTTGTTATGATGACACAGTTTTAATATACACAATCCCATAGTAGCCCAAGCAGGTAGGTAAAAATGTGGAAAAGGGTTTAACAAGGTAGTGAGCAATTTAAACTGAAAAACTTTGCAAGTGTCTTCTGTCAGAAACCAAAAATTTCACAGCAGATTTCGATATAAGGAATGGGACAAGCTCTGAGCTAAAAGAAAAATTAGAAGAAAACGGTTATTAGAAGAGAGTTGTTCAAATAAAGCTCAGGGTGGTGGGTTGATTCTGGTGGGGTGCCATGTTCCCACCAAAGCCCCTCTGTCACTGCCCTCCTCAGCTGGGCGGGGGGAGAAATTATAATGACAGACTCATGGGCTGAGACAAGGGCAGGGAGAGATCCCTCAGCAGCCACCATCATGGGCAAAACAGACTTCACTTGGGGAAATGTATTGAATTTATTACAAATCAAATCAGAGGAGGATAATCAAAATTGAAACCAAGCCTTTAAACACCTTTCCCCTACTCCACTCTCAGCTTCTTTCCCAGGAGGATGGGGAATGGGGGCTGTGGAAGGTTTATCAGAACACAGTTGTCTCTGCCGTTCCTTCTCCTCAGGGGGAGAACTCACAGTCTTTCCCTGCTCCAGTCTGGGATCCCTCCCACAGGAGAAAGTCCTCTAAGGACTTCTCCAGTATGAGTCCTTCCCATGGATTACATTTCCGCACAAACTGGTCCAGCATGGCTCTGTCCCTCCCATAGAATGCAGTCCTTTAGGGACAGGCTGTTCCAGCACGGGTCCCCCAGAGTCACAGGTCCTGCCAGAAGCCTGCTCCATCACAGGGTCACAGCCTCCTTTGGGCATCCCCCTGCTGTGTTGTGGTATCCTCCGTGGCTGCAGGTGGATCTCTGCTTTCCTGTGGACCTTCATGGGCTGCAGGGGCACAGCTGCACCAGGGGCTGCACCAGGGGCTGCAGGGGATTCTCTGGTCCAGCCCCTGGAGCATTTCCTGCCCCTCCTTCTGCACTGACCTAGGGGTCTGCAGGGTTGTTGTTCTCACATATTCTCACTCCTCTCTCCTGGCTCCTGTGCAATAACTTTTCTCCCCTCAGCTCTGTCAGAGGTGCTGCCATAATCCCTGACATGCCCAGCCTTGGCCAGCAATGAGTCCTTTTTGGAGCTGGTTGACATTGGCTCTGCTGGACATGGGGGAATTTCTGGAAGCTTCTCACAGAAGCCGCCCTTGTAGTCCCCCGACTACCAAAACCTTGCCATGCAAACCTAGCTTAATCAGAAAGATCATCTAGTAGTATCACTAGAAGTGGTGAGATTTAATCACAGTTTTAAGGAAACCTGTTTGTGCATGGGCCATGCATGATGATTGCAGTGGATGACAATATAGCCTCTGGTGATGAAGATATTTTTGTATTACAGGAACTAAACTTACATAACTATTGGCCAAAGAAAATAATTCCAAGTAAAAAAACAAATAATCTATGAATTGTTTAGATGTACTATAAATTACAGGTGTTTTTCCTTATGAAAGTATTGCAATTATATTGTAACATTAATGCAAATTCTACATATTTCAAACTATATTTCAAACTAAAACTTAATTTCCCCTTGAAACATTCAGTGCATAGTCCAGCTCTTCATCATTAATCTGTTTTGAGCATCTCTGGTCAGCTAAGCCAATCAGTAGTACAACTGTTCATTGGTTTTGACAGGGACAAAAATAATAGTGTGCCATAACCACCAGGACAGCTTTGGATCTAATGATCCAAAATTAAATGAATGTCTAATCTCCCTTTGGCATCAGTTATCAAATCATAACTTGTTGGAGCACACACTGGAGATTCACACTGTAGAACTGTAAATTTATAGGCCACTGGTTCTTTAGTTATTTTGAGAGTTTCCACCCTGATTGCATAATTGCCAAAAAAAAAACAGAGTACTATGAAGACCAGCAAATTCTTTTGTTTAGTACAAAATCTTTTCTAAAGCCACCGCAGAAGAAACTATCGCCTTTTGTGTAAGTAAAAAATACAAAGGAAAGTTCAGATCATATATGATTTTTGAGTTTACAATGGAGATTAAGTTGGGAATAAAAAAAAAATGTTGAAGAGTTTTCATGTACACACATGGAAAATGGACAGAGAATGTCTTCAAAACTGTATAGTCCTGCTCTTGCCAGAACAGCAGGTGAGAAAACCAGCCAGCCACTCGGTAATGCCTGTGCAGCCATTCTTCCACATCCTGTCACTTTGGGGCTATTCCACTTTGTATGGAATAGCTATACAGTCACTAACACAGAGAACGAGAAAACAGATATATCTGGGCTTTTATAGAGCAGCTTCACAGTAACCTCCCTCCTGTACCCACGGGACCTGCAGCTCAGCCCTGGCCATGGCCTGAGGTCACTCCCAGCACACAAAACACAGACTAGGCTCACCAGGGGCTGCATCTCTGTGGACAGGAGAGAGCATCTTGATCACAACAACTTTCAGACAACTCATAGATATGCAAAGCCAAGGTTATAAAGACAACCACCTTAACAGCAAATTTCTAACTCTAAAAGAAAAATTAAGGAAATATCCCCACACTTCTACCTTTGTCAAGTTATTCCTGATGTTGTAATAAAAAATATTATTGTTTTTACTCACAGTCAGTGTGATACATATCAGTACAAAGACCTATAAACTCCGACAAAAGGAAAAAAACGGTTAATTTTTAAAATCACACAGAAGTCTTGTAGAAAGAGGAGTATCTACAGAACATTCCCGCATATGAATGTACAAAACTTACGAAGACCACAACACAGAATAAAATATTTCAGAAGGAAAAAATATCTCTGAGGTAATCTCCTTCAGCCTTACAGGAAACAGCCCAAGCTTGCTCCCTTCAGGCATTTCGTCTAATCTAGTTTTAAATAAGCCATATAACGAGCCTTCTACAGCTTCCCCTGGGAACTTATTCTACAGTCTAATAGAACTCATTTTCAGGAAGTTTAAATTATTTTTAATTTCCTCCCATTACTTCTAGTTATATATAGTATGTTATTTTTCATACAGTAAAACCTTTTTGAAATACAGTAAACAGTATTTTTTCTTTGTAAAAATCTAACCCTTGCCATTATTAATAAGCTTACTAACTTCAACAAGGTTTTCTTTTTCAAACTAATTTAATTCTCTTGAAAGGTTACAAAGTGAAAACTGACTAATAAGATTTTATTGTTTATAGATATAGATATATATAAAGTGTATTAATGTAGTAAGGTATCCTGCAAACATGACCCACTCAAAAATAGGGTTATTAGTATCCAGGAGATACATTAGGTGACTGTCCATTCCCTTAAACTGAAAAGATCCTTGCTGAAAAACACTCAGAGTGTAAAAATAGCAGAGAAGGGAAAAAAACTCCATGTAAATTCTTACTGTCTGGATGGAACAGTGATTGTCAAAATAAGCTACTTGTTTATTAATAAACCCTTCTAGCTCAGCCTTATTTACTCTCTTAATCATATAGATCTATAGCAGGCACATGCTGGGAAAAATCCATTACACCAGAAAATGTGTAAATTTTAAAGGAATAAGCTAGGAAAAGGGCTTTTCGGTACTGTAGTATATTGTCTGACTTTGTTCAACCACATAATGATGGTTCCCTGTTATTGATAGTTCTGGTAAAGAATGTTTGTACCTGGAGAGTGGCATGGAAGGTAACTAGATATGTCTGTACTACCTATGTGCTGCGTCACCGGGTATGCATGTGAAGCAGCTGGCCTGAATACGATATAAAGTCTAGTACTAAGCACTAATCCAGTTGCCCAGACAGGATCAAACTTAGTTACCACAGAGACCATCCGTTCCCAAACTGATCACCTAAAAGTAGTTCAGGTCTGTGTACAGGACACGTGCCTAATCCAAGAAAACACGAGTTATCAAAGAGTAACCAAGCCTGGACTGGACCTCTCAAGGCCAGTGTGACTCCTGCTCAAAGTGCCAAGGTAACTTGTGACAGCAACCTGTGCTCAAAGCAGGGGCAACTTCAAAGCCAGGACAGGCTGTCCAGGGCCACGTTCACTCAAGGGTTTCTGTCTCCAAGAAATGGAAAAGCCACAGCCTCTCCAGGCAAAGTGTATCAGCGCTTATCTGGTCTCATTGGGAAGAACTGTTTTTCTTGCATCTGTCCGAAATTTTCCTTGCTCCAAGTTGTGTCCAATGTCCTTTTACTGCACACCCCTAACAAGAGTCTTGTTGTTTTCTCTGTACCTTCAGTTTAGGCAGCTGAAGATGATTAAACCCAGCCCAGTCTATGGGTAGATACCTCCACCACACAGGCACACTGCTCACACACATTCAACCCGTCATCCATCAGAAGCACAAACATCTGATTTTGGATACACCTCCCTTCTTGCTGCAAAGCTGCTTTCCAGCCAGCCAGTTCCCTGCCTGGACTGTTGTATGGGGTTATGATGATGTCAAAAGGATTTCTGTTTTTTATACATTGCAAGTGTCTCTCCCTTGGCCCTGTGTGTGTCCACATTGTTCAAAAGTGGTCTCTAGCTCAATCTTCCTAATCCATCCTTAGATATGAGAAAGTATCGATTTTTGGTGGGAAAAAAATCCCACCTCCAGTAATTTTTATTTTAAAAACTCACTAAAATATTTCTGAAGAAAAACTAACTGTATGAATTAGGTTGTACAGACTAAATGTAATGAAATCTTATAGCAAGCATTAAGCAGAATTTTACTGCCCAGGTTGAAACTTATTATTTAAAACAACTTGTTCAACAGCTGCTATACCTACAGGCATGTGCAATTACAAGCTGCCTCCCTATCGGATTTCCCAATTCCCCAGGCAGCACGAACTATACGCCCAAGCATGCTCTGAACCACTTCAATCTCACCACCTCAGTGCTCTCACATACACCCAGCTGGAATCCGAGCATGGGCTTTTTTCACCTGACATCCTTTAGGGGACAGGAACCCAAAAAGCAGATGTTCTTTCTGCCCCTCAGGGCTCCCCCAGCTATGAAAAGGCTTCTCTGAGAGACCTGTTTGCATAAAACAAGGGCTAGTGCTCCTAGCCTGCAAGAATTGACAGAGAAGAGGGTAGCGAACACTTACTCATCAGCAGTTTAACAGTTAAATCATTCACCTAGAAAACAATGGATGTTTTCAGCTTGACAGTGTCCAAAAACATACCTTCCATCATGAAGCCATAAAGGTAACCTTTTCATTCACTTCTCTTGAATCTGCTCTACTGTAGACAAAGTAATGAACAGATCAGAGAAGCAAGCATTTAGAGCACATACCTTAATCTCTCCAATTCTGTACCCTACCAGCTAGGCTACCGAATCATACCCTTCCCTCTTCTGCACAAGGAATTCCAAATGCCTTGCTGCAGTGCTGTACAGCTTCAGAAGGAAAGGAAACTGTTCTTTCTCAAAATGTCAGTCTGTAGGCATTTTCCCTGGGTTGTGGCCATGGGTTTAGTAGGAACATGTTCTTGGAAATTGCAACAGCTGAGGAAGTGACATAAACAGCACACAATGTATAAAAAATCAGCATGATCTTTTTATCTGGTGGATGTGTTTTATGAACAAGTGTTCACTGCGTTGCATGAGCTATTTTCAGATGTGCAAGTCAGGGAAAGACTGCATAGAAAGATGTCTCTACTTTACACTCCACACAAAAAACCTTGTTCTGGAAGGGTGCAAAACTTAAAATACATTCTCATCCTCATGTTTTTCTATGACCAATATGTAGACTGTTTTAAATCCCACATTGAAAGATCAGACTTTCCCCCATACAGACTACAGGAAGCTTTCATACTCCTGAAAGGATTCTGTGCCTGGGACACAAAACCCAAATTTTAGATAGGGTGTACAAGCCCTTTGCTGGATCTAGTGCCATAAACTTTTTTAAGGCCTTACATCTCATTAGGCTCAAAATAAGGCCTAGCAAATTTCACTTAACTTTTCCATCTGGCCATCAGAGCAGACTCCCCAGCCCATGGGACAGGGCGGATACGCTCTGGGATACACTTTTGGGAGACACTCTTAATGACTCATGAGTCCGAAGGTAGAAATGCTTAAATCAGCCAAACAGAAACACTGTCTAGAGGCATTGAGAGGTCACCCTTCTTTAACCACCTTATGCTGCAGGGAGATTCTTCCATCTGCTCATGCACAGCCCTGTAGATCTTCCTAAAACTAAAGCTTAATTTGCCTCGTACTCTACCATGCTTTATCCTGTAAAACAGAAAATGAGGATACATTCTACCATGAATTAGGCTGGTATAGTCAATTTAAATGAAGAAAATGCAAAGTTGATTGTCTGTTTCAGACCAAAGTTGGTCTTTTCTTACTTTTGTTTTTAATTTCTTTCAGGTGCATGGTTTAATCCAAGAGCTATCAGCCATTTGCTCTCTCTTGCTGAAGGTGTCCTGCTTTGCTGAAAAGGATCCAAGATTAATTGGAGGAAATAAAGGACGCAAAAATGCAGTGAACATGACAGGATTATGAAACTCCTAATATCTACTCCCAGAGTTGTTTCATCAATGACTTTTTCATATAAAAATGCTTAAGAATTCCTTTGAGGAGAAACTGGAGCATAGGTTTTCCCCTGCTCAAGAAATTGTCTAGTTACTAGGCTTGACTCCTGTGGCTAGAGAGACATATCACAGCTCTTTAATACTTTTTAGTACAGTAAAACAGCTTCAAGGGGGTGAGTACCAAGCTTTTAGCTTGAAGGTGGGAAATGAGAGATGAAGGCTTGATCCCCTTGGAGGCAGAAGGGGAAATACTGGCTTAATGCAAAAGTAAGTGAAATTCCATGTTATATGGAATGTCAGATTAGAGATCAATGGCTCCATGGCTTAAAAGAAAATGAACATAATTAAAGGGCTTGATCATATATTATGCGTTAAGTTTAAACCCCTATGAAATCAAGGTGATTAAACACTAAAGAATTAATCAGAATCAAAGTCTGTCAAATAGTGTTTTCCCTCTTAACACCTTGGTATTCCTTTAAAGTACAAAAATAAAAAGAATATTAAACCCATTTAAACCCCACTTTTATTCCATTTCTTTATATTCACAGGAAAATAATTTCACTGAACAAGGCCTAATTATATTTCAGGGTCACCCAGTAGGATTCCTAATGTTTACTGCTCACTAAAAATTATGCTGCAATCACCATTTTAATTCCTTCATTATGCAGATCTAGACACAGTAGCCCTAGAAACTTTCTTATTAAAACTGCAGGAATCAAGATAGCTGTCCCTAAAGTCAGTTCAGAGCTGACTAAATATTTCCATGATTTTGTTTCACAATGTTTATTTATGATGGAAATCTGATTCTTGAAGAGAAATAAAAAGAGACAAGATTTTAAACTGTGTAAACAATTGAGAAATAGAAATTTAGTCGGCATTAATGGAAATGTGCATTTTTAGGTGCTTTTGAATAATCAGCCTACAAATACAGCATCTATTTCTCTGCAGATAACAGGAATTTGCCACCAAACAGTTTCTTGTATCAGATGTCCCCTAAAATAGCATCTCCAACCTTTTTCTCCTACTCTGCCTAATCATCACGAGATCATTAAGGCTCATCTTGTCCGACCCCCTGCAGGAACACCTCCAACTAGATGAGGTTGCTCAGAGCCATGTCCAAACTGCTCTTAAATATTTCCAGGGATGGGGCATCTACCACATCTCTGAGCAAACCGCGCCACTGTTTCACCACCCCCATTGCAATAAACCTTCTCCTTGTATCTACTCTAAATCTACCTTCTTTTAGTTTAAAACTTGCCCCATTGCAACAGGCCCTGCTAAAATGTTTCTTCTCAACTTCACCATTTTTATGCTTTAGGTAGTGGAAGACTGTTAGAAAGTTCCTTTTAGCCTTTTCTCATCCAAAATGAGCCCCAGCTCTCTCAGCCTGCCTCCACAAAACAGGTGTTACAGCCCTCTGAGCAGCTTCATGGTCTTCTCTGGACCTGCTCCAACAGGCTTATGTCTTTCCTGTGCTGAAGAGTGGAGAGCTGGATGCTCTAATCCAGATTTCACCTTTGCTCTGAACTTAAGCAGAGAGATCTTCACTTACATTTAAGGGACATTTAAGGCTGGGGTGGTCCAGGAACAACTCCTGAGTGCACAGGGCCAGCAAGTTCCAGTGCAGCTCCCAGGATCATCAGAACAATCCACCTCCCACATACAAGCAGGAGCAGGAGCACATCCCTGTGTGCCTTTAAGGACAGACACTGCCACTGCACACCTCCCTGGGCAACCAGGAGAGCAGTCAAGCTGATATCACAGACTTTTCTGTTGTCAAATGTTTCCTGCCATCCTGCACACACTAGATGCTAAAAATTATTCCCAGTTCTAAGTGGAGCAGCTTTCCCAGTCTCTGCTATTCCCACTCAAATCAACCGTAAAGCTTTTTAGATTTTGAGAGTTGGGTTGTTTTGGGAATCCCTGTTCCCCAGAACTACTCAGAAAGGACCAGGAGACAACTCCTTGGCTTTCTCAGGAAGAAGTCTTTTCTGCCTTCTTCTTGTACTTCCATGTATCATGTACACTCTGTAGTGTCTACACAGGAGTTGTCTGTAAGTGGGAGAGAACACAATCTGCCAGGGAAGAAGTACCCTGATCCCTTTTGAGTAGTCAAAGCAAGGCTCCAGAAGTTCCTAAGGCACAAAGAGTAGCTGCAGCAGTAACAGAGAAATTCAAGTGAAAAGGTACCTCTAGAGTTTCCCTAGTTAACCTCCTGCTCTGAACTGGGTCAGCTATGTGGTCAGACCAAGTTTCTCAGAACTTTATCCAGCTAGGTGATGCTAAGTACCAAGGATGGACACTGTGCTACCTCTCTGGGCAACCTTCTGCAACACTTGACTGTCCTCATTCTGAAAATATCATGCTAATTAATTTTAATTTATGGCCATTTGTTCCTGTTATATTTCATTGTGTTTCTACTGACCTGTTTCTCCAGCCTTTCCCTCTGGATTGCTATCTGTGGTCCTTCAGGTGTTTCAGCTGCTTCTTACTACTTGGTATAATGTGCAAACTTCACAGGCAAATACTCCATTGCTTCCTTATCACAGATAGAGGGATGCACATTGCTTTTAAGAAAGAAACAGCAAAATGTTTACTGATAAAAAACATTTGATAATTTAAGAGTGGTTTAACAAAAACCTGATGGCAAGATACACTTGATTATTCACTGCACAGAGGCCAGGATCAGACAAAATTGACAGGGAGACCCTCCTGTTCAATCATGAGCCTCAGAAAGGACCCTCCCTGCTTTCCAACTCCCTTACAGAAGGGAGTTTAGCTGTAGGCAGATCCAGCCATAATCTCAGCCGTGGTCACTGGTTTATGTCTAAAGGATGGCGTGTGCACAATCAACCCTTCGTATCATACAGCTAGGATTCCAAAGTTTAACATGCTGTTATTCACTTCCTGAGAATCTGCTGCAGGAAGCAATCTCTGAACCTCAAGGAGTAACCATGAGAGATGTCCCCAGTCATGAGGAGATCCTGGCATGCAGCCTCAACAGGCCCTGGGCTTCCCACTACTTATGGAGTGAGATGACTGACCCATAGTCTTAGCTGCACAGCAATGACAGCATTCATTTTTTCCAATCCTGGTTTGAGTTCAGCCTTGAACATCACTATGGCAGAGATTAGCCTGTGGCTGTTGTGTTGTCTGTGGACCGTGAGTCCACTAATTCAGATGCAGCCCTCAAGGCCAGATGCATCCATTACATTTGGGATGGGCTGCTCATCCGGGAGGAGAGTGGGCAAAGATAAGGCACAGGGACAGGAAGTGCAGGTGTCTGTGGAAGAGTGAAACTTGTCACCAGACCTCAGTCTGCAGCTAATACAACACCCTCAAGCACGCACATGCAATCCTCTGCAGACATTATGGGTAATTAAAAGCACTGTCAAAGGCTTTTTTCCATCCTTGAATTTGTCTTTATGAAACAGATAATTTGAAGAATAGCTCTTGGAAACTAACAAACACTACACTCACATCTAATTTCCTAACTTTTTACTGAAAACTAATCTTAACACACAAGTTTAGCACTGAAGCCTCAATTTCGGCCTGAACGCTTACACATCTATGCTGCCTGACCCACACAAACATTCAGTAACTAGTCAGCCCTTTCAAAGCATCTGAACCACCCATCTCCTACCCCCAATGAAGCCTTTTCCTTCCTTGCCTCTCCTCCTACACAAATCCTCTATGATCTTGTCTCAAACTCTCAGGCCCACTCTTTCTAGTGGCTCAAGTCTGACCACATTTCCTCTGGAGGCAAAGTTACTCCTACATCAGCCAAAAATGTTCAGCAAAATCAGGAAGAGGTACTTCCTCTTGGAAGTCCCACACAACACATACTGATGTAGCTTCAGATATTTTCCAATGCATTCACCAACAGCAAAGGCCCCAGAAAACTTTAGAATGTCTCAGGCAGGGCAAGTTACACAGGAGATAACCACTTTATTTGTTTTTAGTATTCATTTTATGAAAATGAAAGCAGTATACACATGAACACTTTGAATTTCAAACGAATGAAACTGCTTTATCACTTTCAGGGATTAAAAATAATCACAGTCATCAATGATGCTGTATAAATAAATACAAAAATACAAAAAAAGATAAAAATTACTTTCAAATTAAATTTTAGCAAAAAAATTTACTACTACACAAAGTACTGCATTTGTTCATCATTATGCTCACTTTAAAACAAATAGTAAATAACACCTGAACTTCTACATCCTAAAAACTGACAATTGACAATTCCAACAAGGTTCCGAGTATAGATTCTCCTTCTTAGAAGAAAAATGTTTTAACAGCAGAGGTACACACCAGAGAAAGAAGACTGGGCATAAAATGCATAGCCAGACTTCCCAGCAACTTAATCTAACGATCATAACATATCCTTGTAATGCACTTCTGAGAAACTGCATCAACAGTGGCAACAAGACATTCTTTGTATTTACACATGCAGTATAATCCTGAAATATTTTCAATTATCTGATTTTTACTTGAAGCATTTTGAGTATCAGACCTTCAGTAGAGGAATTACTATCATGAGCTAGTCTCATTATGAGCTGAAAACAAAACACACGTTCTTGCAAATAAATCTAACATTTGCAATTTGCAGAACATAAAAATAGTACACACAGCTGTTTATTTTTTTCTTATTCATACATCATTTCTAGATACCATTTTTTAACATTACAGAAGCAATATTCTACAACTACATACAAATTAAGCACAATATACATTAGCAAAAAAACCCATCTAACTTAAAACACACAAGTTGCATGTCACTGTACACAACATGCCTGCATTCAGGGTATCCAAATGATTTTTAAAAAGAACAGATGCCCAAGATCCTACTTTTCCAACTGAATGACAGACAGAAATCAGAATCAGTGTTAATTAACACGTAAGTGTCAGTACCTCTACATGGCACTACAATGAACGAGCACAGCAACTGTAAAGTTATCACTCAACATGAGTAATGTTGCACAATACAACCTTCGTGCTTTATACTAACAGCAGCAGGATGTTTATCTATTGACAAAGAATGTTCCAGGTAAGCTTACAATTTTAAGCAGGAAAAACTTGAAATTCTGAAATATAAAGAAACAGTGCAATATAAAGAAAACAATTAATTACAAATGGTTCCAACCTCCACCTTTTTTTCCTAATCACTATATTAACATAACACTACTGATATTTTAAATAGTCTTTACTTGAAAAATTTTATCTTACACATTTTCTGATTTGTTAGTAATGGGTGTTTTCACTTGTACAATGAAAATATTATAAGCTTCAAGAACAATTCACCAGCAGAGTGCACCTTATAAAGATCAGATGGCATTGTCTCACCTCTCATTTATTTGACTTTCCCAGACATGTGTCTCTTACTGAAAAAAAAAAAAAAAAAAAAAAAAATCTGTTTTTCCAGATAAAGCTTTCTGGCTTTCACAGGAATTAAATACATCACGATACAGGGCAGAGGATGCAAAGGAGATGTGTGTTGTTAAATCTTGTTTAGTTCTAGACATGCATTAGGTATGTTGCCTATCATTAGGGTTGTATTCATTTCCTCACTGAAATTCAAACAATCACAGAGCATACAAAGAAAACCCCTCATTGCTTCAGGACTCTTCATACTTTATCTTCGTCCAAACAACTGAGGAAGGAGGCAAGAGCAAAAAATTAAATAAAGGTATAAATCATTAAAAGAACTGACCAATTCTTACCATTTCAGACTAGATACTGACAGAAGAAACCCTTCTAAAATACACAGTACTACTATCACTTTTCAGTTCTGAAACTTCCTCCTTCCACAAAGGAAAAAAAAAGGTTCTGAATGTTTCCCTTTAAGATACAAACAATGTTTTGACTTTACTGTGTATTGACTAAGCACCTGGAGAAAACTCCCTCTCTTCATTATGGCAGATGGGGAGGAAGAAGAAGGACAGGTATCAGTGGAACACACGTGCTCAGCAGAGTGAAAAATCACAAAATTATGCAACTCAGATACCAAGAGAACCTTGAGAAGGGGCAATGGCATCTGTACATCTAGAACTAATCGAAAACAACTTAATGCACATCTCTTCCATAAATGGGGTTCCAGATTTTTGGCTTAATCATAGTAAACACTAAAACTTTGCTCACATGGAAACTCTGGAATCAAAAACAAAGAAAAGAACATGTCTGGCATCTTTGTTTTCTGAACATCGAAAACACGGAGACATCACCACTGTAAACCAGATGTTACTGCAAATAAAAATAAAGATTATATATATGCATATACAAAAACTTAGAAAGCATTCCAACAAAAAGATTGTTTGGTTTATCTTGCTTTGAAGTAGTGCTTTTCTAACTGCAGACTACTGATTATTCAACCAATTCTTTGACAGTAGCTTCACACAGTCTTTCCAGGCTGCAGAACATCAGAATCCCAAGTCTCAGCCAGTGTTTCTGGTAGCAGATGTACTCTGTGTTATGACAACTTTACTTTTCTTGTCATCCTAATGCTGAAAAGATCCCAGTGTCCTTAAGAGTACTGTCCCCTTCCTTTCATGTTTTCTTTACTTTCAGCATTGTAAACTCAGATCCTTTGTTAATGGTATTCCAGCAGCCACTTTACCACACTCCCTTCTTTGAAACTTTTTTATAGCTAATGCTGTGCTTCAAAAAGCTTTTTTGTTTCTCCTCTTTGCCCAATTTCTGTCAGCAAAATCAGAACTTTCATCATAATTATATTCTGGTTCACAAAGGGAAGCACAGTAACTAGAATCTGGCCACCTCACTTGCAAGTCTTTTTTTCTAGTCTGTCAACTAGAATGGGACAGCACCTACTGTGAGAGCGGACTGCGTGGCCTGCAGCAATTAAGGCATCAGCTAGACTGCTATCCTCACACAGAACATCCACCTCTAACTTCATTTCAGAGCCATAGTGGATAAAATGAAATATCAGACCTGGTTTATGAAGAAGCTTCTGAAACAGAAGTATAGCTTCCTCACTCCAGTGTTCCCTCTTGACAGGAACTGTACCATGCAAAGAGCAAGAGTATGCCAAGCGTGGAAAGTGTAACAGACTTTCTGGAACAACTTTAAGTTTATGGCAATCAGAATAGGGGATGGTCCTTAGAAAGCCATAATCAATAAATGTAAGAACAAGAGACTGATTTGTTATTTCACTAACTTCTGCCCTGTACCATTCTGCTTCCTGCCCAAACTCAATCAAGCAGCTAGCACCAGGTGTCATAAGTTCTTCTGGCAGAGCTGGCAAGTCGTCAGGAAGGTCAGAGAGCAACAAGGACAAGTTCCGCATGCAATCAAAGAACATTTCAAACTGGATGCTGAAGTTTGAAGGATCAGTAACTGCAGTTGCACATCCAGAATATGTTCTGCCATTACGCAGCAGCATCCACATGACTGAATTTATCTTGAATGACCTATCAAGCTCCTTGCAGTTCGTATTACTACATTTTTCTGGTCCAACAATTGCCCAACAATTACTTAAGAACTGGTTCAAATATTCCTGAAGTGTAACTTCTCCTATTAAAATATCTACCTCCCAGATATCAAATGATTTCAAATATCTCAAAAACAAGATCCTTATTTCACAATCCAGGAGTGCATTTACTACATGGGCTAAATGAATTTTCTTCAGATTTTTAAAACAAATCCACCTACAAAAAACAGCTTGTTTAGGAATACTTTTTATCTCATCACTGAGCATCTTGGCATTATTTAAAGACACCATCTCACATATGCCATAATCCATGAAAAAAACTAGCATTAACTTTTCCCTGACAAATTTCTTTATCACTTTTGAGCGATACCATTTTAAGTTCTTTTCAGACTGTGTAAGGCATTCCAGTCCTTGTACAATGTCATCCACTCTAAGCAAATCACTGCTTTGTGCTTCTTTGTCAAGCATTACACTTAACTCATGTAGTATTTGCAGATTTTTAAGTAACTGTACATAAAATTCTCCACTCTTTGAAATATTAATTACTTCTGCTGCTTCAACTTGTCCAGAATTTAAAACCTGATGAAGGAGACTTAAAGGTTTTACAGAAATATTTTTCATCCTACCAGCCCTGGTTTTACTTTGGCCACCTAAACTATTCTTAGACTTTCGAGGATTACCATTTTGTTTAGGCTTATTTTCCAAAGCAAATACCCATGTGCTTTTCCACATGATGCTGTCTATTTTATGCAAAAGGCTGTTAGACAAAGACTCTCCATCACAAATTACATCTATTTCCCATTTTTCTCCATGTTGCTGTAAGAATTTGCAAGCTACTGGCTTTTCACTTACCATTCTTGCAAAATAAGCAGCACTTTCTTTAGTCCAGCTTTCACCAGGAACACTTTTTACACTGCTAAGGAAACAATGAACACTAAACCTTGGCAGAGTTAAAAACTTTTCTGGAATCCTGCAGATTTTTGATGAACTTACAACTGCAGCATTACCATAGTCAATAAATTCTACCTCATAGGAGTCTCCTGATTTCAGAGTTTTAATAACTGCTCTATAGTAAAAACAATCAGCATCATGCTCTGCAACAATGAGATCCCCTACCATGAGCTCATTTAAGCAATTTTCCCGACCTCTATTCTCCAAGCTTTCATTTAAATCGTCTGCTAGTTTTATTATTAAGTTTTCATCCTCTGCAAAGTGAACATAGAAACTTGATGGACTATTCATATGAGAAATAAAACCTGTTACTTTGGTATTCACCTGGATATCACGCTGAGGAAGACTGATTAATGTAGGTATATTTTTATTACTCCTTTCCTGTTGACCTGTACAATTTGATCTTTCATTCTGAGACTGAGAGAGAGCACTTACAGTTAGTGCCTTTGAATATAGAGCAGAATAAGAGAGTGACTGAGAAGCAGGTTGTCCAATCCAAAATTCCTCTCCATTCTTCGGAAGAGCACTGAAAGTATTTGTTAAACCTTGCTCTTTGCTGTCATGTAAAGTCCGCTGTTTTGAAAATCCACTACACAGCTCTGCAGTTTGCTCTTCATCTACAAAAATCTCACCAATATCTGCCTGGTAATACTCATCATAGACTTGGCATTTCACTTCAGTTTTCAATTTAAGTATTTCAGCATCTTTAGCACTTACTCTATTAATTTCTTTGTCATCTTTCATGTGACATATCCCTCCTTCATTACTTCTAAATTGTTCCATACAGCTTTCCTGTGCCAACTCTTCCAATACTTTTTCTTTAATTTTCTGACTTACTTTGAGCTGTCCATCATACAACTCCACAACAATCTTTCCATCTGATTCTCTGGATAAAATTACAGCCTTCAGCGGTTTACCAAGGAATGTTTTCACAAACCATGTAGTAATTCTTGCTGGAAATTCTGCCTCCCGAAGATCTGACAGATAGAATTTAATAGCTTGCATGGGTGTGAATAGTAGGTCAGTGGCAGAATCTGGAATAGGCATCAACTGGTCCCTCTCCACCATACTCCTATTTCCAAAATCCACATAGTCAACCCACAAAAAGGATGTTGATTCCACAGGAGAAGCCAAAGCTCTATAAAAAAGACCATCTTCCCCATATCTGGCTATACATAGTCGTGTATTGCTATGATCATTTGCATTAGTTGACATTTTACTTACATCACTAACCTTCTTCATCAGTGCCTCAAGAGTTTCAGTGTTTCGATGAAGCTGACAATAGAATTTTGAAGGACTATTTATGTGAGTCATATAAACCTCCTCCTCACTTCCAATTTTTATATTAAAAGACGAATAGCAAAAACTGTACAGAGAACCGAAAGATGAAAGACCTCTCAGTCTAACACATTCAGACTGGGTGAGACCACGTTCTCTGAGGAATTCCTCTACACTAGTAAGTGGAGTCTGTAAGTCAACTACATTGCATAAACAGTTGGGGCTCACAAGAACAAGAGCATAAATGGTGCAAGTCAGTGGTCCTCTAGAAGAAGAAATGAAGTCTTCAAATTGTCTATGCACTTCCTCAGACCAATTAAGTGAGTCAGTCTGTAAAACTACATTTTTAAGTCCACATCGAAATGCTTGACTCTCTAGAGTTAGGAAATCTGGAAGAACACCCTGAACATCTTTAAATGAAACTCTTTCCCGATAACCGTAGTCTACAAAAACCACATCAACTTCATTTGTGGATACCTGCTGCACAACAGTTGCTCTGTACCATTTCCCATCTTTAGGACACTTAACAACACAGGCCAACTGTCCAGTTTTGTAGGGACTGGTATGATCTTTATAGTAAGTCTGAATTTGTCCCATTAAGTTATTTAGCTCTGGCAGTTTACTTTGTAGCTGACATGAAAAATCTGCTGGGGAAAAAATGCAAGAACACACCACTTCATAAACAGCTCCTGGTTTAAACACAAGCTCTTTATAAACTAATTTTTCCTCACATACCAATTCATGCATTTTAGAGACAGCACCTTCTCCTAAGCAGGATGGCACAACAGATTCTCTAGGCACTGGCAGCACATTTAATGATTTTTCCTTTGGAAGTATGTCACCATTTCCAGTTACCTTGTTTTTGGAAATATTACTGGTGTTCTCTGAATTGATTTTTTCTTTTTTACATTTGAGGTGATTCCTGTTGTGCCGCTTTTTTGCTGCCCTTAGAACAGAATCTGGTGGCTTTAGCCGATATTCAGCATAACCAGCTTGAACCATACACGTGGCAATGTTTCCTTGCAGGAAACCTGTATGACAATGCACATTAACAATGTACTTGTTGTTTTGCTTTCCAACGACATGAAGCAGCAGTGGTTTGTTCAACACCGCATTTTTAAAGAAATCAGTTTCTTTTTTAACCCACACACCATCAACAGGAAATGTGCAAGCAAGGGAACACCACATAGCTAAAGCTGGTAAATCAGAAAACTCAGGAAGCAATGTTTTCACATAGTGACAAGGTACAGTATCTGTATTTCCAAAATCCAAAAAGTAAACCATAACACTATCACGGAAGACTTTTGTGACAACACCCCGGTAGTAACACCCATCCCTGCTATACCGGGCACAGCACAGCAATCCAAGCTCTGGCTTTTTAAGGACCATCTCATCATCTCTACACCGACTGTATCTGCAGGCCATGTTTTTCATCAAGGCCTGAAACTCCTTCTGGTGTCCACATGTTTGAATCCAAAAGTCAGATGGATTTATGACATATACTACAAAAGCTCCATAAAAAGAGTTCATTTGCATCTCCTCTCTCTTGCAGTGACTGGAGAAAGAAGTGTCCCATTCAGGTAAGCACGTTTTTTTATCTTTGTTTCCAGAGTAATTATTGGATGAATTGTTTCTCTCAGGACTTGGTTTGTGGTTTAGTGCAATACTTCTGGTTTTTGTTTCTGAAAGTGAGACACATGGGGGGGCTGTCTCATTCTGGTTTCCTGAATGCTCAGCATTAATTCCAATATTTGGTTTCTGCAGCGTTATATAATACAAACGTTCAGCGTTATTGTATAAATCAACATGGACACACACAGAGGTTTGTCCTATTAAGGCTTGTGTAAGTTCCTTGAGCTGAAGTTTTATAACTGTTTCATCCTGACTACCAAAACAAGACAGCGTACATGGAAATGAAATCATTGGTAATGTCATGAACTCAGCTTTCAGTTTCCGAATACAACTAGGTGGCACAGCTTCAATAATGCCGAAATCCATAAACCAGACCTCCACGTGGTCAGAGAGAAGTTGTTTTACCACTCCTCTATGCCACTGTCCATTTTGTCTCTTGGCAGCACAGAGCAGTCCTAAACTATCACAAGATGTGGTATTTTCTCCAAAAAGAGCTTCATAGTACAAATGCATAGCTCCTGTCAAACACTCCAGCTCTTTCTGCCATTTCTGTATCTGACAATAAAATTTATTTGGGCTTACTGCACCAGTTATTTTTACATTTTCTTTACTGCCAACAGGTAGAGATGGAAAGAGTTGATCCGGAACATGCCAAAAATCTGTTGGTTTCTCAGAATTATTTAAGGTAAGTAACTCCCTGAATGGATACTTCTGTTTCAACAGTTGCGGCATTCTCTTACAAAGCACTCCTTGGGGCAATGCTCTTAAAGTTTCTACAATAAGACAAAATGAATCTCCATCAATAAATTTACCTAGCTGCAGTTCAAGAACATCAGTAATAATCTTAGGCACTTCTAGAATAAACAGCTGATATGGTGTAACAGCCTTCACATGACCTGTGATCTGTAATCCTACCAGAGACGAAAAATAGTTAACAGCTTTTGGACCCCATTTTTCTCCAAGAGGAAGTATGCTTGCAAAAACACCCAAAACCACCTTTGGAGGTAGCTGAAATAATTTATCACGAGCTGCAGCAAGATGTGTTTCCTCAACAGCCAACACATGTCCAGTGTCTATAAGAAAAGCCTCAGAGATATTCCCTTTCTTTCTCAGAACTCTTCCTCTATGCCACTCTCCTTCTGTGTCTTCCACCAAGCAAGACCCACCAACACAGACATCCTCTTTAACTTTGAACACACGCTGTATTTCATTTTGTAGTATGAAATAATCAAGCTCACATCCTACGTTGTATTGAGCCTGGAACACTATAACCAAGCACTCGGGATGGCACTCTACATGAGTTATCTTCAATTTCTTATCTACTGAGTCTGATGAAGGAGTCAGAGATTCCATCCTGCCTGCAAAGAAAAAAAGTATGATCATTTTGATAATTTTCTGTGTTTTTTCTTTGCAACTAACTCCTTACATGACATTTGTTTTCAAAATAATTTAACAGCATATTATAAAATTCTGGCTAAAATGTATATTAAACATTTACATTGTCATGTTTTAGGCAACTGGGATACACTCCACACAATTCTCTTAGTAAAGGCATGCTCAGATAATATGAAAAAAAAGTACCTCTGGATTCACTCACATGGCTACAGACTGGTTTTATCACTTGAGATTATTTTTTAACCAAAATGTTGCTCCCACAATAACACCAAGGTTTCCCAGTCTGCTTCTTTTTCCTTTTAATACGTAAAGGACCAAGGACTCATCCCTTACTCACCCTACTTTTTCTTGTCTAAACCACTTCTTCAAATCACCAAAAATTTATAGCTCCACATTCTACTGTTTACTCTGGCTGCCTGTACCAATTGTACCAATAGCATTTTTAAGGATCTCATAATTGCAAGGACATACTGAGATAATAATCTATGTGCAATATTTCTGCACTGCTCATCAAGTAACAACCATACCAGCTGAGCTTTGTAGGGTCTCAACACTCCAATTCAGACAGTTTCAATAGCTTCAAAACATTCAGGTACTTTTCTGATCTATAACCTAGTCTTGAAGCTCAACTTCCAGTTCAATTCGTACATCAATGATTCAGTGAATCTGTGGCTTCACACTGTTTAAAAAGGCTGTGTAAGACCATAATTTAATCAAACAATTCCATTAAATTAACTGCTGTTCTAACAAAGTAATTTGAGGTAGACAACATCAAATGCAAAAACAGTGGATAAATACTCAAGGATAGTCTGGACAAAGATAACCTTGATTTATGAATTTTTACGTGAAGCTGGAACTTACAATTTTCCATTTCAACTACAAGGTTTTATGGCAAAATCCCCCCTTAGCCTGTAAAAAATCTTCAGTGATATTTTCATGATACTTTTCATCACAAGCATATATGAAGTAGCTAGTGAATACAGAACCTATCTTCAGAAAAAAATATCGATCCCTATCATTATAGTTCACAAAAAAAAAATTTAACCGAAGAAGCAAACAAAAAAACCCTCCAATAACTAAATGAGCACCCCTACTGTAAAGCAGTAGGGCAGAAGGATGAAGGATGCATAACTTCTAAAACCAACCAAAAAAACAAACCCAAAAAATCAAAACCACTGGACACAAAAAATCCCCATCCCAGTAAAAGCAGTATCAAACCCAGATCTGACAAATTCCTGCTTCAACAAGGCCTCTCTTTCCACCTTCCCCTGTAACAGTGAAAGTCTGTATGCTTTTAATGAAAGAAAACAGCCTTAAGGAATTGGTTCTGTCTGCCTGGAAGAAACATTTCATCACTACAGAGACTTAAACTTTAGAAGAGGCCTCCTTTTTTTTTACCCCCTTCACTGAAACTATGCCCTATTTGCATTAACACATGACAAAATAAAACAATTTGTGCGTTACCGCTTGCCTGTTATCAAAGCCTGAGAAACAGCATCACACAGTTGCAGCCACAATTCTACAGTTGTATACAAAAAGGCTTTTTGCTGTTGACTCACCTTTCCACTTTCATTCCTAACACATCTTCTAAAGGAAACACGGTCCAGTAATCAACAACTCTGTATCCCTCTATGAAGAAAAACAGTAGAAAAATCATTAAAAAAATACACATAAACTAAATTCTTCTACTACTTCTCTTACTGAGTGCAGCCCTGAGAATAAAGTCTTTGGGGTGTTTGCTGACAAGAAGCTCAACATGAGCCAGCACGGCACACTCAGTTCAGGAAACCAAACAGAACTTGGGTTCCATCAAAAGCAGCCTGGGCAGCAGGTCCAGGGAGGGGATACTGCCCCTCTGCCCTGCACTACTGAGACCCCACCTGCAGTGCTGCATCCAGCTCTGGGGTCCCTAGCACAGGAAGAACCTGTTGGAGCAAGTTCAGAAGGAGCCATGAAAATTATGAGAGCTGGAGCATCTCTCCTATGGAGACAGGGTAAGGGAGCTGGGGTGTTTAGCCTGAAAATGGGACAATTCCACAGAGACCTTACAGCACCTAAACGGGCTGGAAAGGGACCTTCTACAAGGACATGGAACAATAGGAAATGGGGGAATATCTTTAAACTAAAAGTAAGTAGGTTTAGATCAGATATTACAAAGAAATGTTTTATTGTGAAGGTGGTGAAGCACTGTGACAGGTTGTGCAGAGAAGCTGTGAACATTCCATCCCTGGAAGTGTTCCAGGGCTGGGCTGGATGGGACTCTGAGCAACCTAGTCCAGTAAAAGGTGATCCTGCCCATGACAGGGAGGTTGAAACTGGATGAACTTTAAAGTTCTTTCCAAAACAAACCATTCTGTAATTCTCTAAATCCCCTTCCTGCCTGAAAAACACACCCTGGAAAAGTTCCTTATGTTTAACTAAACTACAATCTTAAAATTACAAAAAACAAAGTTACAAAACAGAATCCACCCACCCAAAAGCACCGTCTGACTATTCCTTCTTTACTGAAGTTCAAAAAACCAAACCAGTCAGAGAAACACCACAGGTACCTACCACCTACTTTCTAAGCAGGAGTGGTCACACATTTGTATTTGCTTGGAACTCTTCAGCCAACAATACGCATATTTCTGTTATGCACCACTAACTTACAGACAACTCACGCCATAACAAAAGAACTTTTCAAGACAACCAAATGCAGGAAACAAGATACAGGCTGAGCTGCCTGTGCTGCAAAGTAGGCGCTCTCTGACACAGCACTCACCTGAGAGGAGCCAGGCACGGGCAGGCGAGCACGGGCAAAGGCTGCGGCCACCAAGGGCGAGCGGAGACCTAGTCCAGTAAAAGGTGATCCTGCCCATGAGGAGCCCAGCGCCCTACAGCAGCCGCCTCACCGCCCGCTGGCAGCAGCACCGAGCTGGACGCAGCAGCGCCGCACGCCCAAAATGGCGGCGCGAAGCTCGGCCGGAACGTGCCGCCCGGGAAGGCGCGTGCGCAGCGGCACTGCCCGGGACCCGCGCGCCTCCGGCGTGGGGCTCAGGTGAGCCCGGGCTGGGAGCGCTGATTGGAGTCCTGGTCCCGCCTTCACTGCGGCCTGGCTCCCTTTCTTTCTAAAATTGTGCTTTATTTGTTCGTTCGCGTTCTTGCTTGTTGTTGTTTTATTTTGCGTTTGCACGTTGCAGGTGTCGTGTTTTTTAGATGTCACGTGAGCTTGAGAAAAGTACCCACGGGTCGTAGAAGTTCTGGAGCTGTCTAAAGAGGATTTGAGAGCTCTTTTTCTTTCCCTTTAGCAGAAAGAAATTCTCTGGGTTGAGAAAAATGCACCTTAACAGAGTGCAAAGTGCTGCCCTGCTTGTTTATGTACATTAGATTTGATTTTTCTTTTTTTCTAAGGGCTTGGACACAGTGTTGGTTCCTTATTTTATTTGGGGTTATTTTACTAAGAGTATAAGCTGAGGTGATCACACGAAAGTTTGATCTGAAGTTTACTATAAATATCAACATGATAGGTCTGTAACTGATTGCACTCTAGAAAGAGTTCAGCTGTGTATAATTTCGAAGGGTTTATCTTCAATTTTTGCACTTTGTTTTCCCAAAATGTCAGCATTACTGCAACATTGTTACACTTTGCAAAGTTAAGAGAGAGAAAATCTGGATTTGCAGTACTTGAAGATGTAGTAATCGCCAAAGATAGCTATTATATTAAAGTATAATATATGGTTAAAGTGATATTTTAGCTACTGGGATTCACCCTGACATTTACAGGAGCTCTTAATTTCATTTTGCAGGTAAACCATCGTGTTTATCAGGGTTAAGTATTTGTAAGAGCTACTCAGACCAAAGGCTATAGAGGTCAGTTTCATGTTTCTGGATAAAATGTCTAGTTTATCTATGTAGTTTTGCTTGCGGTCAGATGATCAGATTTTACACACATAGCCTAGTTAGAATTATGTAGGAATGGGCTTTGTTAGTACCATATTTAGAGAGGGAAGATAAAACCATATCTTTTAAAGAAGTTAGATTCTTGCAAGATTGGAACGTCAGACTGAAATCTAGAACCCAAGGTTTTATATTGTGTTAGTATTCTCTCCATTGAGAAGGAAAAATGTTGCCTGCAAGCTGGACAATTCAGAAGCCTCAGGTACTAGATAAGGAACAGTCTAGAACTTCTGAGTAAAAAATACTGCAACAGGCTGTGGGGTATGGTTATGTTTTTCCTGGTAATTGAGGCTGAAGTCAGTCCTAAAGGTAAAGTGCTACCACTGCTTTTTTAAAGGCAGACACACCTACATTTTTTCCTGCTCAAATTATGGTGGTGATGGCAGCTGTAATACAGTGACCATCTGGTTAGAGCACTCAGAAATGTAATCTTGCAGCTTGAGCTGGTTTTAAAAATGTGTACCACTTCCCTTCAGTATGCTTTAACCACAGGCAGTTACTCATGGTGGAACACAGTGTGTCCTGCTTGCCTGAGGTTGTGCTGGGGTGTAGGATGGGGATGTGGAGGGGGAGGAAAAACAGAAATTATAATCAGACAATCTGTCACTGACAAAAAGATGCTGAAGCTTTCTTGCATTTTTCTGAAAGGAAAGAAGTACTTTTTTGCTAGTTATGAATTCATTCCAAAAATTTATTTGAAGTTTACATAATTACAGCCAGTGAAAGAACATGTCTTTTCTGACACTGGGGGCGGGAGGGGCGGCGTGAGGAAGGGTGTTGATACATCATTTGCTCAGGAGTTGTATGATTTATTTTTTTTCCCCCAGGCTTGATAGCCACTTTAGAAAGTTTAAAGTATGCATAAAACACTGCCAAGTCCCAAAAGTGAGGTTCTTCAATAACATTTGAGCCGTGAAAAATCACTATAAGTCATTGGAAGCAGTCAGGAAGCATGTGATAGCCCAAAGCAAAAATCAGTGTTGCAATATCCCAGAACATCCTTATCGAATACTTCAGCAAACTTGCAAAACCTACTCAGTGTTTACATTTGAATTGCAGATCTTTTAAAATGCTGCTGAAACTACACAATCCACATTGATTAGTAGTAGATCTCGGGGGATTTTCCCGGCATTGTGTACTATGAAAGTAATATGACTAACTCTGAACTTTCATCTTTTTCATGTTCTTCTGTTGTTGTTATACGCAGTGTTTTCCTGCCTTGTCATTATTGTGAGGAGCTCATTAGATATTTTTGCTGTTTTATCTATGAAGGTTAACAACTCTAGTAAGTCATTTTGTATTTCATTGGTAAAAATAACATACATTTGGAAAATAATTTTGTCATGTGAAGCTTTACTCTCTTAACAATGCTTGGCTAAGACAAAACCCCAAAAGTGAATCTCAGGCTGTTTTTTGTCTAGACCAATTTACTGAAGAATATGTGTTCCAAAATATATCTGTGTCCATTCAGAAATGCTTTCTTATCAGGAAAATTCTGCTGTGACTCTGTATATGCTTTAAAATAGCTAATGAAAGCCTAAAATTAAAAAAGTCTTCTGTGCTCACAGTAGGATGAGGTGTTGTATAAAGAAAGTAAAAGTTTTCTTCAGAATATCATAAATGAAGCTCTGCTGCCAGCTGCCTGCCAGGAGGTAGAATATAGTGCTGTGTGAGCACCTTGTTGAATTCAGATAATTTCTAATCACCATTCTAGCTAACTTACAACATTTAGGAAACCTGGTTTAGAGGGCAGGGAACATAAGGCAAAGCTATTCTTTGTTGTAGAAACTGAGGGACATACTGAAAATAGTATCCAAAGCATGGGTTTTGGATAACGTGGACATTCATCATCCAGTCTAAACACCAAAAATAGTCTGCAGACTTCTTAAATTGTTCTTGGTAGGTGGTAAATATGTGTTTGCTTTGATTTGAGCAGTAGAAAAATGGCAGGTAAGGGTTGCAGTCTGTAGGATACCATATAAAAGGAGGAGAGGAGTTATCAGCATCTTTGCTGTTAGAGTTTTGTTTTAAAAGTGAGTCTTACTGAATTACATGTGGGGAAAAAAAAGCAAAAAACAAAATCAGGTAACCACCTGTCTCCAAGGAAGGCAAGAGGCAGAGACTACAAGAGGATGAGAGCATTTCCCCAGTGTAGAACCAGAAAATGGTTTAGGTCTTAATCTTCTCTGTAATGATTCCTTCTGGGGTGACTAAATAGCTGAACATTCATGGAGCTGTGTGCTGATTGGAATTAATCCCATTTGCAGCACCTGACCTTCACAAAGAATTATAATCATAACTGCTTTCATTCCATGTGGGGAAAGAAGAATTGAGTGACACCAATATCCTACTTTTAAATCCCAACAAGTATTCTGGGATCTGTCCTTAGTTTTGCTAAGATTGTTTCTGAATATTAATATCAAAATTGTTTCTAAAATAGATAATTTCCTCACTTTTGGGAAGGCCAGGCTGTCATAACAAAGTACTTTGAAACTGTCTCCTATGGGATTGGGTTAGTTCATTACATGCTAAAGTATGAGAAGTGGAAACACTCCATGCCTCAGATCCATACCTCTCAGCTTGATTCTTGTGCAAACCTACAAATACATCAGTGATTTCTGATTGCCAGAAACATCTTTTACTGTATATAATAATTTACTTTTCTAAAAGGCACTGCAGCATTCCTTGTCATAGCATTTATGTGAAAGGGAAGATGTAGGTACCACAGAATTCTGAGTGGTACCACAGAAATTCATGACATTTCAGTGTTCTGAAAATGAAAAGGCGCCTCTGCTGAAGATAAATCTCGCAATAAATGGGTTGTTTTATCCAGATCACCCCAGGTTAATTGTTTAAACAATGTCATTTATAGTTAGAAATTAGGGATATAAAATTAATTATATTGTTATGTTATGTTTTTCTGGGATAATCAGTATCTCTTCTGAAACATTCATATAATAAGATCTGTGTAACACTTCTTTTTTCCTGAAATATGTCTGAAAGTTTTGCTGGTTCTTTATAGTAGTTAACAAACTTGGAAAAACAAGGGGACTCAAAACAGTCATCTCAAAAGAAAAGTCTGTGCTCGTTTTCCTACTTTATCTTTGAAAGTGTGTCCTTGATGTGTTCTTAGTTTGTGTTTCTGTTAAGCTGAGCAGTTGCCACGAGGTGGCAGGAACAGCCACAAGTTCAGCAGGGTGTTTGGAAATACACTTGTGTTCCTTCAGTAGAAGGAAGGAATACAGGAATGAGCAATTCAGGGTGACCCACAATAAAATATGAGGGTGCGTGTGCTGGAGGGTTTCACCAGAAGGGCCATCACATTTATCACACAGTCTGAAGCCACTTTCAGTGTTTTCAGCTAACCTGAAGTAACTCTTAAAATATTTTCAATCTATTTGCAGCATCTAGGTACTCAATACAGAGTCAAAATTTCATTTCAAATAGTTTACTAAATCACAGGTCAATTTTGCCACCTTCACATCTTTTAAACTATGTTAATATCATCAGTTATATTGGTCAGTAGTACAGCAGCTTATGTATCAGAAAGCAAAAGGTTGAAAAAATACTTTCAATAGCAGATAATTGAATCATAGAATTGTTTGGGTTATAAGGGAACTTAAGGATCATCAAGTTTCACCCTCCTGTTGTGGGCAGGGACACCTTTGAGGATTTATTGTTGCTTCTTGAAATAGACATTGCACATTTCAGTGACTGTAAGTGTCAGAGCAGAGAGGTTTGCCCTTTACATCAGAAGATGTGTCCGTTTTACAGATGAAAGAATAAAGTGATAGTGACTATTTAACTATTGTTAGGTAGTGAGACAAAGTAAAAAGTAGAATTTCTGTTAGTAGGGGCCTTCAAAAATAGATGAGTTTTGCCATACAGATTATACCACACCAGTACTGCTGAGCAGATACAGACCCACATTAGTGGTGAGATTGAGTTTCTCTGCTGTACAGTTTGTATGGATGGGGCTGTGGGGTAAGTTCACATCACTCTGTCATCTAAAACATCATTTGCATAGTTCAAAGTTGTGCTTGAGAGAACCCTGCACTACGGTTTTACCCTGGTACCTGTGTCTGCTCTGCAGGATGAGAGACTCCTCTACATCAACAGTTCCTGGCACAATCAGAGCAGATCTGTGAAGTTAAATGAGTGGTGCTGGTGACCCAATATCCAAGTCAGCAGGTGTGAAGAGAGGGAGGATTGTTTAAGACTAGCTCTAGTGTAGTCACATGGCCTGGGTATCTGCTAGCGTCTGAGATAGTTTCATTCCAAAGAATTTGTGCTGCAGTGCTGACCGAAGCAGGCTCAGTAGGAATGGTAGGGAGATTCACCTCCTGTTCTAAACTAAAACTAATGTAAAAGTGCCTCAGAGGGAAAGTTAGGCAGTCCCTGGGTACATTCCCCTTTCTTCAGCATGGCAGTGCAGGAGTAGGGCTAATAGAGCAATAGAATGATCATACAGGAAAAGTAGTAACCATCTTCAGATTATGTAAGTCCAAATTTCAATTTCAATTATTTAAGTCCATGTAATTCCACAAATATTATATTTGTGAATATCTATGGATCAAAAAGTTTGGTTGTTTAGTAGGAGATAAGAGATGGAAACAAAACCTGCATCTAATTATCTCTGAAGAGACAAACTGAACGATCTTACAGGTTTTTAGCATAATTCCCTTCTATGGTTCATATCACTTAATTAATTCTGGCCCCAAACCTGTAGGCTATATGTTATGAAAAACCCACAGCCTCTTGCAGACTTTAATGAAAGCTCTGGGTGTCTGTGCAGGTAGACATTTTGGATTATGCAGATCTGACAGCATGTGAATACTTAATTCATACTCCCTTAAAATCTTACTAAATCTATTTGTGAATTTTAGACATTCAAATAAAAATCAACCTTACCACCCTCTCAAGAAAAGAATAATTTTTTGCTCAGGACACTAACCATGCATCTGTGCACTGGGCACATAATGTTTAAGGATTGTAGTCTTACCTGGAACCTCTATGCTCAGTTTTCATTTAAATGTAAAAGCATAAGTCATAAAAGAAAAAGGCTCTGGTATCTTAAGTTTTTCCATTCCACAGTGTAGGTCTATAATCTATAAAAGGCCTTTCTGTTTGGGAATGTTGAACATCTCCATTTCCTGTTGCAGGGGTCAGAATCTTTTAGATTTAGAACCGTGGTTTAAGCTAGTCCAGTATTAGCTTTTTCTCAAAAGCCTTACAATGTTAGACTGCAACGTTAATCATTATATCCAGCTTGTTAAATATTTTTCATCTTGTCTCTGTTTACAAACAGAATGAGTTCTCTAAAACTCTTTTCTGATATATATCATTGGCCATTTGTATGAAATCTGAAATCATAGTGCAAACATTAAGATCTTGAAATGGTTTATGTTAAAGCATTAAAGATCAATTAAAGATCACAGAATCATAAGATAGGTTGGATTGGAAGGGACCTTTAGAGCTCAACTAGTCCAACACCCCCCACCCCCCCCCAAAAAAAAACAAGGACATCTTCAGCTAGATCAGATTGCTCAGAGCCCTGTCCATTATGACCTTGATTGTTTACAGGGATGGGACATCCACAGCTTATCTGGGCAACCTGTTCCAGTGCCCCATCACCCTCATAGTAATGAGTTTCTTCCTTATATCTAATCTAAACCTTCTGTCTTTCAGTTCAAAGCTGTTAACCCTTGTTCTGTCACAACAAGCCCTGCTGAAAAGTTTTTCCTCCTCATTCTCATAGGCCCTGTTCAAGTATACTATAAGGAAGGCCACAATAAGGTTTCCCCAATGCTTTCTCTCCTCCAAACTGAATAACCTCAACTCTCCCAGCCTATCTCCATAGAAATGGTGCTCCACCCCTGTGATCACCTTTGTGGCCTCGTCTATACTCACTCCAACAGTTCCACATCCTTCTTATGTTGAGGGCCTCAGAACTGAATGCAGGACTTCAGGTGGGGTCTCATGAGAGGGCATCATTTCCCTGAAGAGGCAAAAGTCTGCTCTCCTGAAATCCAGGGTACGGAGTTTGCTGAGCACCCTACCCTCTTCACTGCCCTAAGAGGTTCAAATTCCACCATTTCTTGGTCACTGCAGTCCAGCTGCCCTTGAGCTTCACATTTCTCACCAGTCTCTCCTTGTTGGTGAGAATGAAGTCCAGAACAGCACCTCTCCTTGTTGGCTTCTCTGTCATGTGGAGAAGGAAGTTGTCATCAATGAGTTTCAGGAACCACCTGGATTGCTTAAGCCCTGCTGGCTGTCCTTCCAGCAGGTAATGGGGTGGTTGAAGTCCTCCATGAGGACCAAGGTTTGTGAATGTGAAGCTGCTCCTGTCTATAGAGTTCTTTATCTACTCACTCTTCCTGGTCTCATGGCCTGTAGCAAACCTCCACTATAATGTCCCTGGCTTCCCTTTGATCCTGACCCCCGAGTTCTTGGATGGCTCCTCATCTGAGGCTCATGGCTGAGCTCTGTACACTCCAGCTGGTCATTGGCACAGAGATTGACAGTCCCTCCTCACATCGTCTGCATGTCTCCTTCCCTAAGAGCCTGTATCCTTCCATTCCAGCACTCCAGTTCCAAGAGACATCCCACAATGTCTCCAGGATGCCAGTGAGGTCATAGGCCTGCAGCTGTGTGTACATCTCTAACTCCTCCTGCTTATTTACTTCTCCTGTCCTGTGTGCATGTTCATAGAGGCCTTTAAAATGTGACCCTGATGAAGCAGATTTACTGGCTGGAGTAGCAGGAATTCCTTTGTGCTGGTCTTCAGCTGTTCTTCTGCTGACCTGTGATGCCTCTACAGCCTCTTGGCATCTCTTGTTGGCACTGGCATTGACTGATAGGAATAGAATGGATTGATCTTCCCCTTTCCCAACAAATATCAGCAATGTTCGTGACAGCATACACTTGCTTTTCATGCTTCCAGCACAACCTGCTCTTTCATATTAGCATGTGAGATGCTCATATGTATGTGTCTGGACTTTAGCACCAGTTCTCTTTTTAATGAATGATCAAGTCCTACCTTCAGATAAGCAAAGGGAGTGTGCTGTATACTGAGCTACCTGCATAGATATTTTCATCCATTTAAAGGCTAGTTTAGAAGTAAGATCTTAAGTTAAAATACCTTAAAACTGTTTGGGTTTGAGTTTTTTTTCTGGTAAATTTTAGTTATTTATAGCACATAAAGTAAAAAATGTTTCTCCTCTGTGGTCTTTCAGACAATATACTGGATAAGTATGATATACTACAGCAATTTTAATTACTGCAGGGTGCTGATCCATCCTTGGAATGGAAGTACAGGATTTTGTCATCACATGTATTAAAGGGAAAAAGACTGCCTGAAAATCACACCAGCCCTGGGAGAAAATTATGTCCTTATTGATGTCCATGGCAAAACTCCCACTGAACTCATTGAGGCAAGGATTTCACTCCATATATTTAAACAAGAAAAGTATTACATGTGTTACTAATACTGCGTGGATAGTAAAAAGCAGACAGATTTTCAGTGTCTGTCTGTCTCTTCATTGTTTGTGCTGCAGACTGATTTTGATTCTCAAGTCCCCAGAGCTAAGAAGTTTTCACTTTGGGTATCTGCTTGCACAGGCAGACTTACACAAGGGCATCCATGTGCCTGTCAGCATCTCATTGAAATTTTCAGCTGTGAATTTGTTTGTAGGATCAACACTTGATGATAGTGCCAGAGTTGAAAGACAGAATGTATTCAGTAGCATGATTTTCCATTGGAAACTCACTCCCGCTTGACCTAGGGCTTGGCCACATCCAGGATATTATGTCAGTTGCACCTCCTGATCCAGGTTTTGTGCTAAGCTCTTTTCCCAGCATTCAGTCTACTCTTAAATTTTCCCTTCTCTGTCATGTAAAGTGGTATTTCTGGGCAGGTGGAGATTTCTGCTTCAAATACTTTACTTTTCCTTGCAGTCTAAGCCATGTAAAACACATTCAGACCTTGTACACAGTAAATTTCTGGTACCATCTCAATTGGATCAGTGCAAAACTGAGTCCCCATATGCTCTACATAGACATGCTGTGAGGGTTACCTAAAAAAGGCTGAACAAACGTGGTTCCAAATATTACCCCGTGGAGTCCATATTTATTCTTAAAACAATACTTTTTTTTCTGTATAGATTTCTTAATTCAGGAATATTCTAAACTAAGAAGTCATATAGAATTACTGGGTGTTGTTAACAAAGTGTTTCACTTGTAGGTTAAGAACAGATTCCAAGTACTGAGTCAGCCGCTCATCTTCAAAATGAGTGCGGTTCCAAGGTTCAATTATCCACAGCTCATGTACAACCCCTGTGTGCGCAAAATTAAACTACTCTCTAATTCCCAGATGCTGAATATATCAGTTTGAAATCCTTCATGTGCTGAGACCGGCATTTAAGATAACCAGTATGGTCTTAAGTAAAAAATGATTATGATCTGCTAAGATTGCTAGTCCTGTATCCAAGGCAGGCATATGGGGCTAAATATGAGCTCAATAAAAGAAACCTCATCTACAAACTGCATTTATACTCTCCTGAGGTTCTTTCAGTCTTCCTGTATGAAGAAAATACAGTACTGATAATGAATGCTCCTGAAAATAAGGGCATGGCATGGAAAGGAACCTCCTGATCTGTCAAATCTTTTCCTTTGTTTTCACCAGCTGTCTCACACAAGACTCAGTTCTTACTTGACAGGCTTAATGTGAAAGTTTTTTTGTTTGAAGGATGTTTTCTCTTTTGCTGTTTTTCTTAAAATGTTCAGATGCAAATGTTTTTTTGGTGTGAAATATCTTTACCCTGCTTGATATTTGCATGTATGGAACAATGAAATTCAATTTTGTTTAAAACACGGCAGATAATGTCAAATTAATTTCAATTACTTATCAATTAAAGGAAATTCACATTTATAGCAGCATTAGAAAACCTTTCTCCATCAGAGAGAAAATACAATAATACTTATAATTTTAGTATACTTTTTCTGTCTGGATTTTAGATGAGATCTGTGAGAAGTTGTCCTTTCTTATCTTTGAATGCAATATATTTTCAGCTTTATAAAGAGCTTCCAGTCAATAGAAGCTACATTGCATTGTTCTCTTAGTCAAAGCCTTTGTAAATTACCAACAGACTAATGATACTTAATCTGTGTAGGAAAGCAGGTCTGTGTTTATTACAAGTGAAGATTTTCAGGTCTCACTGCATCAAATTATTGATTCTTGCTGTGTCACTTTCTGCTTTTGAGAATGAATGGAATACTGCAATGCTATTATGGATACTTTAAGACCACATGTTACAAATACTTTATCTTTAACAAGAATCTTATTTATATGTATATCTTAATCAGTACAATAATCCTGAATATCTTATTTCTCAAATAATGCTATTGTGAAACTCTAAGAATCTGCCTTCATTTCGTCTGGAAATGGCACAAAGTGTTTTTTCTAGATGTTTCATTGGACAAACTGCATTGTCACTTCCCTAATGTAAAAGGAGGGTTATTGAAAATGGAAATTGCTCATTCTCCTTGCAATTTGCTTTGTTCCATGGGATAATGGAACTGGAAAAGGTAGGAGGCTCTTGAGGGTCACATGCGTTCAAATGGTCGTAGCAGTTCATGGAAGTGAATAGTTTTCTTTCATGTGCTCTGTGTCAGGGTGATCTTTCATCTGAGCAGGTCAGTGTGGTCTGAAATGGAGCATTATCTGTTGATCTGAGCCCTAAAGTGTTTGCTTTGCCTAATTCTTATCATTCTCCATGTCTGTTCATCTCTACCCTCCTCTGCTTCAAGAATTGCACAATGTGCAATACCTCTGAAAGGCCTTTTCAGCAATCTTGTAGCAAGAATAGTCAAGTCCTAAAAGGCAGGAATATAAGTAATTGATAAAATATAGCATTATCAAATAACTATATGGCTCTGGTTGCACATATCCAGCAAAATATAAATCAGAGGATAAATATATATTGAGTATAAGCAAGTTTATAAACACAGTAGCTTTGAACTGGGTAAACAGGAAAGAGGAGATTACGCAGACTTCACCATGCATTGTGCATCTGCATGGTGGAGCTCAGGCACATGCTTTAATTCCTCTCCTACTCTGTCATCATGTTCAAATATTATATTTCATGCTTTCTTGGACCATTCTCCCCTGCAGTCACACATTTAGTTGCAGTGTCAACAGACAAAAAGAAAAACTGCTGTGAATTCTCAAAAATAGCAAGACTGAAAGTCCAGCTATATACCAGGTTCTTTTAGTATTTAAAAATGTATGAAGAAAAAAAAAAATCAAGAAAAGGGTTGGAACCAGATTGTTTCAGTGAGAAGTATTGTTTTGAAGATTTATGTTTTTCTTAACAGTCTTGGAATTTTGAGGACTTCCTCACCCCCTCCTCTCCCCCAAAAAAAACAAAACAAAACATAAATTGGAGCAATTTGGGAGCAATTAATTTATTAAATAATTCATTTATTAAAGCTGAAAATCAAACACAAGTATAAACATAATTTTTCTTTACAATCAAACTTCCTAGGAACTTCAACAGATGGGGATATTTTCTGCTAAATAAAATAATGTTATTTTTAGGAAATTTTTTTAATTTTCAATGCATAGTAATTAATAGCTCTGAACTTCTGACATTCTTTCAGAACTCTGTCCTGATCTGCCTTTTTCCTTGGCTTTGATGCTTAGAGTGAGAAACAGAAATTTCTGGTCCAAAATGACCATAATGTATGTAATACACTGACACAGGTTTTGAAGCTGCATAAAACATTGCAACTTAATGGGTTTTGAGGTTGCACAGACTTCCCATATTTCTCTCTTAAGCAACTAAATCCTGCCTATTTTTCACCTTAAATGCCCACTTGTCTTTATGATATCTTTTTTTCAGTTATTAAGCAGACTAATGTTTGGTCTCTTTAACAGTAATATATCTCTTTAACAGCCACATCAAACTTAACATTTATATATCATATTATTTGCCTTAAAATAAGAACATTCATATAGCTGCCATTGAAATCACAGAGCTGGATAGTTCTGATACATTTATTTTCATTTAGAGTTCTAATACCTAGCCAAAAACTCAAATTATACTTGGAGTTGAATTGACTTGCTAAATAAGAGGTAGGGCAGCGCTGTGATACCAATGGTTCTCTTCAGATAGGTTCATCTAACAAGCCTTCCACCTTCATGAACTGAGTTGAAATTGTGTCTCAAAACCTTTATTTCACCCCAAATAGAAAAAATCTTATAGAAGTAAAAGTGATACTTAGCACCATGTAAACCAGTGCCTGTTATTTTCTATCAAACTAAAAGCAATTTTGGGGTAGGCGGATCCAATTTCTATGTCTTTGTTTCCAGCTAACTTCAGAATTGAGGAAGACTTGATAATGGGCATCTCTTAAGTGTGCCAGCTCTAGGAAAGCCTTACTGTATAAGAAATTCATAGCTGCTTGTGAAACACATATTTACTTGATTATTTTATTCTTCCCTCATAGGAGATGGTGCTGATGTGCTACTTAGTCTGTTTGCCCCAATTGGACTGAGGCCACATTTCAAGAGTATTCTAAAAACTAATAAAACATTGGGTCTTTGCAAATAAATGAATGGTAAAGATGTATTGGTAATTTTCAAGGGAAAAACCACAAACTTTTGCAACCGAACTTCACCAACAGGACTATAGAAAATAGGCTAAAGAGAAATGGTGCTAATACCTGTGACTACTCGCATAACCTTTCCTTGGAATCAATAAAATAAGTCACAGTCATGGTAATTTCAGGAAGTAAATCACTAGAGAGAAACAGTATAATTGATCCAATTATACACCAGAACAAATAAAGATAGCTCAATCTGCACAACAGCACCTAAAAACTTGGGAGACTGTCCCTTGAGTGTGATAAACACACTGTAACTCTTTGCTAACTCACACTAGAAATTGTGCATATGTAGAAATTTAAAATCCTGAATTTATCTTGAAGATTGCTATATTGCTAACCATTCTACATTATTACCACACAATGCTGTTAATTGCATTCATTACCTTTCTGTGTCATTTTAACCATTAACTAACTTATATTTTTCTTTATTTCTGGGTGAGACATATAGATATTGTCTTTTATCTTAGTTTAATTTTATGATATTTTTTCTCTTTGCTTACACAGACCACTGGTCCATATCTGCTAGGGAATTTCTATTAATTGCAGTACGATATTTCTGGTTTGTCACAATTGGGTAATATGAAGCTAAAAGCATATGTTGCCCTAAAAAATGTACCCATTGATATCATGATCCTGACCTTATATATGTAGGCACTATTTGTTTGTGCAATTTATTCTACAAATACTGGATTTCTTGGCCTATATTAATTCTAGGAGTCAGACTAATGAAAAGAACTGAATTTAATCACAACATCAGGTCTTGGGAAGTTATGATTCCTTTCCATGGAGCATTCTTAAAACTACTTCTGAGCTACAGTGTCCGTAGGTTCTGATGGAGAAGAGAAGAACTGACAAACTGAAGAGAGTCTGGAGGAAAGCTGATAACAGGATTGGGACTGTGGAGCATGTGATGTGTGATGTGGGACAGCTGGTTTTGTCCAGCCTTAGGAAGAGAGAACTACATCATGGTCCTGTTGCTGCCTCCAACTACCTCATGGATACATCTTTGAGAAAGTGGAGCTGCACACTTCCCAGGGGTGAACAGGGAAAGACTGAGGGAGATAAAGTGCAGCAAGGTAAATTCCAGTTAGATGCAGAAAAGTTCAGCATGATCAAATGGTAGCCCAGGTTTCCCAGAGAGACTGTGAAATCTCCAACCTTAGAGATTATTCAAAAGTCATCTGGAAGTGGCCCTAAGGAGCCTGATCAGACTTCGAATTCAGCTCTGTTTTGAGAAATGGTAGGACTAGATAGTAACCTGATTTCTCTACCAGCCTAATTTCCTGTGCAGTTCTATGATCAAACCAGTAAAGGGGGATCAAGCTTTCAATGCATACCCCCATCCCCATAATTTCTGAACCTTCCTGTACAAAATTTGGGTTATAGGATTGTTACTACCACAAATCAAGACCAAAGATATATAATATATCCATAATTGTAAAACTAATTTCCTTTCTGTGTAAGAAAATAGAAAAACTAAAATTCAGCTACATAAACAGCACAGAATCCGTCAAAAATAGAAAGGAAAAGTAAAGTATATGGTACAAATTAACATAACATTTCATCTAAGCTGATATCAATTATAAGAAAGAAATATATTTTGGGTAGTTCAGATTCAAAAGATGCAGTTTTTGAAAATGTTCTTTGGCTATCTCACTTGGATGCTTTTCAATTCCTGTAATGTCACAGACATATCTCTGTATTCTGAAACCATTTTTAAAACATTTCAGAAGACAAAGGTATGAGTTGGAAATACCTTTTAAAACTACTTCTATAGTAACTCAAATATTACTAACAGCATTATCATTCATGTTGGTGCTTTTTAACCAAAATGCCCAGGGCATTGTATTTGTAGTGTATCTATTAAAGTCCTAAATCCTTCAGGGATTTAAATGTTCTTAACTTCCAGTTCCATGTAGTCAACATAAATAACTGTCTGCCATAAGAAAGGATTCTGGAAGAGGAGATAATTTGCTTTTGGCCCTTTCCACTTGCCTGTCCATTTGGAAGGGCGGAGCCAAGGCGTTGTACTCTTTTTTTTTATGTTTATTTCCTTCCCACCCGAGGTGAAAGGAATGAACATGCATTGAACCTGCCCATGTGTAATGCTAGGAAGCTGGCACTGGGGTAAAAAACAAAACTGAAATCCAGTTAGGTCTGTCATGATCTTATACATCAGCACATATCTGAGCCATGAAACAGTACTGGGCAGAGCCACCACTGTGTCACCAGCTGTCACAAGAAATTAAAGGGAACCTATTCTTTAGAAGTAGAAAGATTTCAGTACCAGTCATTTATAGAGCGTGATGGTCTTGCAGTTAATTAGCAACCTTCACGGTGGCAGCTCTGACAACTGAAAAATGAGCACGATAATAATGAGATTTTAATAAATTTGTAGTGGTTCCTGGTAACATTAATACCATTATCTGGGAGTGTACCTATAAGTGAGTTTGATTCTGTACTTAGTCAGGAGTGCATTTAAACACTTGTTTATGAGTGTATACTTGCTCACTTGTTTATCTCACTTTTCTGGTTAGAGTTTATAACTCCCTCTGTGATTTTTTTCCCCCTCTTCCTGGTTTTATCATCTAGTGGAGAATGAGGTGAGATGAGTACCTGTGATGTCTAGTTCATGGCAGAAAATGGAATTGCCCTAGATAAAATAGTTCAGATTCAGTTGTATTGAAAACATTCCCAGCACTATCTCCTGGTACTGCCTCTCAGTTATGTGGATGTGGGGGTGCCCAGGCAGAGCAGACACCGTAGATGCAAGTGCAGTGTAGTGGGTTCTTAGCTGAAAATAACATTGATGAATAGCCTAGTGGTTTTTCTCAACTGCAAGGCCTGTGAAGTATTTGTACAGGGAGCAGGAGCCTTATCAACAGTGCTGACTCTACCGCCGTTTATCAGTGTTGTGCGTGTAGGTTAAAACTGGGTCTGTGAGTGAACGAACTCGAGCCTGAAACCAGTGACTGCCTGCACCTCCTGTTTACCCCAGCCCTTATCAGAGAAGTTATAAAGAAGCTGTTCTACCTGAACTCATTCAGATTTTAAAGAAGCAGCAAGAAATACCACTTAGCTTTAATTGCTAAGATGCCAGATACCTGAACTTTGCACATAACAAATCTCTGTTGGCTGCAACCTTTGCACGGCACAATAAATATGTCTGCTGCGTGGCACTGAGCTCACGGAGTTAATAACAGAAAAAACAAAGAAATTACTTGAAGTTAGTCATCTAAAATTGCACTTAAATGCAGAAGGAAACACTGCTCTGCAGACAATGTGTGATCTAATTTGTTGAATAAGGAAATTAATAGAGGAAAAAATGTTTTTGTCTTTCAGTACTGTTGATTAATAGCAGCTTTATAGCAATTTTTGAATTTTACTCAGACATGAAAGTCAGATGTAAATAAACAAAAAAAAGGTACCTTTTGCCTAGATAAAACACTTACTATGGGCCAACTGTAATGTTGGACTGATAGACTTTTTGGAAAACTAAAACCAGATAAGTAATTCAAATTGTATTGTATTTGTTTTCACTGGAACTTTTTTTTTTCCCTGGGAAGATCAAAGAAAATTGTTATATTTCAATAAATGTAATCTTTGCATTTTTCAGTCAAGTAAACAGACCTAATTTTATAGCTATAAGAGTTGGAATTTTAAAGAGAACCGCTCTGGAAAGATAATTCCTTAAGACATCCAGGCAGCATAGTATGAGTGACCTAAGTGGGATTGCTTGAAGTAGTGGCGTAAATGGAAGACTTAAACTGGTGTTTCTATTAGGTGCCTTTATGTGTCAAAAGATTCTTGAATGCTTTTGTAAACTGGATGTAGCCATCATTCTCTTTTATTTGAGTTTCATTGTTTTAGACTAGAAAAACAGTGCAAGCTATCAGCAAATCACTGTTCTTTAAAAAAAAAAAAAATCCAGGTGTAAATTTCAGACATATTCACATTGTTAATTCCCAGTGTTCAAACTTACCTGGTTTTTTTTTTATTTGTGTTTTACAGGGAGATCATGTAGAATACAATTAATGGAAGTACACTGGCTTAGCCTAAAGCCTGAATTTCATCCATTTGCTTTCAAAGAGCAAGGGAAAAAAATCACCTTTGGATACATGATATTGAATGGAGTTAGGATTTTAAGCAACTGAGCTCATTAGAGTTGTTTATGTAAATCCTATCTGGGCACCTACAGTTTTGTGAGTGCTTATTATTTTAGTGAAAACTTAATTTGGTGCCAAAATGCTTTAGGTTCCCTGAAGCATCACTGTCCTGTCTTCTCCCTTCAAACTGTTTATGATTTACAAACAAGGCATTTGAACCCCAGCTTCTCTGGGAGGTCAGTTCAACCAGTGGTCTCCCGGCACCTCTAAGACATATGGACAGCATTTATTTCAGCACAAAATACAGCATTCACAGATAGTTTCATCCAAGAGTACAGCTGGAGGAAGCATCAGACTTCTGTATAACAGCCTAGAGAGTTAAACCTACTGTCCAGGAAATGGAAGTTAGGATTTCCAGACTTTCTTCAGTCCATACATGTTTTATCTGACTTTTCTCAGCTTCCAGGCAACTGCTCAGCCCCTTAGCTAATAAGAAAAAATGTAATGCAAACCAGTCAGCACTTCTCTTACTCAGTAATTCAGAAAATGAATCTGAAAAAAAATTATTTTTATTTTTATTCAGATATTAGGTCTGTGTAACATAGCCTAGCATTGCATGCTGTGTCAAAATGCTTACCTAGGTAAGCAGTTGGGCAAGCAAAGAATACCAAGCTAAGGTTTGTTTCTTAAAAAACGGTAGCATTGACAAAAGAAGGATAACACTATCTTTTCAATTTCTAAGGAGGTGGTAATAATATTGACAGCATACTGATTCTCTGAATTAACCTTAGCTTAAAATACCACTTCCTGTGAAGTGATACTTTATCTTGCTTGTTCTTTAGTGGAAAAGACACTGTAGCCCTTTTACTTCCTAAGTACACAAAATGAAAGCAAAGAAATTAAAAAGAAATAACCAAAATACATAGAAAACAAAATAGCCAAACCATGAATAGCTAAACTTCCCCAGTGACAGCTGGCAGTGTTTCAGGGGTTAAAGGACAAGACACTTCTTTTGGCTATTATTCTGGCTGTCTCTATTAGGAGGAAGAGATGGGGGAATGAGAAGTGGGCTGTGATGCACGTAGGTACTCTAAAAAGGAATTAATCACTTCAGATGATCTGAAGATGCAACTATATTCACTTCTTAATCTGGAGCAGCATGTGCTCCTAAAGAAAACCTCCCCTTTACTCTGTTTTGATTCACATAATAGCTGTCTTGGAGTGCACAAACTGGATTCCTTTGAAATGAGATTAAAGCAGGAGTGCACCTTAAGATCTCCAGTCCTTGCATTGTCTGTGGAATCAGATCAAAACTGGCATGAAGACTGCAAAACGTGCCTGCTACGCCTACTGAGTCCTCAGCATGGGCAGTTCTGGTCCACGTGATCACTCCTTTGGATGTGGCAGCACTTGCAGGTGAAGGAGTAGAAGGATAAATACCCAGGAAGAAAGTCCATCTTTCTAATGTCTATAACTGAATCACAAAAGATTTGCCAGATCAGTCCAGGATCAGGAGGCTAAATAGGATCAGCTAATCTTACAGGGTTTTTTTTTACTTTTGTTAGGTACCACGTAAGCCTGCACTTCCTTATTGTCAATATGTGGCAAAGAGTACCATCTTTCAAGATTAATATGAAGTTCTTTCTTTCCTTAGTATTTATTTTGCCCTCACATAATTTTTTTTACCTGGTAGTAATGTGTTGACCGTTTCTTAACCACTTATGCAGTTTTAGAAGTAGTAGATGTAAAATGCAGATTGAGCATAAGGATTGTAATCAAATTGTGGTCCACTTAAGAAATCCCTGACCAAAATACTGTGTTTATTAAAATAAAAATTCTAAATATTAGTGTTCAGCTTTTAGCTTAGACAAAGACAATATATTTTAGCTTCAGAAGTTATTTCGTGTCAGCTAAGCTGATCGTGCTGTTGACATACATATGCTTAACCCTATGGAGATGTGAACTTAACCTGACACTGAGCTGCATTTGCTGCAAGCTGGGAGTGAGCACATGGACAATTACTCTGGTAACTTAGCTTTTCAACTAAATCTTCATTCTATTCCTAGTGGATAAGCATTCTGTCATATGAAAAAAAACCTAGAGCCATGTACCTTGCATAATATATCTTTACTTCAAGGTAATAGGGATTTATATGCTTTATGATTCACTATAGAGCAGTGGGAACGGCTCATGACCTAAACTATATTAAGCTGAAAATCCCAAGATTTCAAACCATGAAAACTAGTTCTGCAATATCTGTTTACCAGACAATACTTCCCTTATATCTCTTTGTAGACAGAATAGTGTGGTAGTCGCTGGCACTCATAGAAACAAACGGTTAATGGTGAGGATAGCAAAATAGGCTTTGTAGAAACAGTGGTCTTCAAATGAATGTTTAACTAAAATAAATTTGCCCTAGATTTCCTTGGCAAAATAACCAGGACACTGAAAAACACACAGAAGTTTTCCCAGCACTTTTCATTCCCTTTTCATGGAAAACAATAGCTCAAAATTCAAGAAAAAGAGCTCCAGTCTCAAAACACTTTGTTTTCTATTAGTATGTTTTCATGAAAAAGTCTTCTTAAATCTGTAAAGGGTTTTCTAGGAAAAGTTTTCTCTCTTTAGAAAGTATTTAAAAACTCATAAAAAATGGTGAATCTCAGTTTAACAGTTATGAGTTCAGTATTTTGTTTTGGATTTGTGGGTGGGTTTTGGTTTGTGGGGGTTTTTTGTTTTATTTTGGTTTTTTGGGATTTTTTTGTGATGTATCTTTAAATATGTGTGGCTTCTTCATAAGTGTTGTAAGGGAGCAGAAATGAAAACCACCACTGGGAGGGTCCATGGCAACATGGCATTTAACTGCTTTTAGCCAGTGGTTTCTATGAGAGTTGTAATCCCAATAAACCCTGACTGTATCTTTGGGCCAAAAACTGTATTTCAGTAGCCTCTACCTGCTGTCACCTATTTGGTTTGAGAGTCTCAGTCTGACCATGTTCTGTGCCAACGCTTGTCCTATTCAGAGATCTATGAGTGTGCTGATAACGCAAAGACAGAGCAATTGGGATTTTTTGGCTTAATCTCTTCCCTTAGCAGTTTTTTTTTTTTAATGGATAAGTATTGAAACCTTACTGGCCTGAAAGGCTCTTGAAGGCCCTTCCTAAGACAAGCTCTGTTGCTCTCTGTGAATAAAAACTCAAAGTATGAAATCCTGGCACTCTTGTAGTTGATGGCAAAACTCCCATTGACTTCAATGGGGGTAGGATTTGTTCCAAAGTGCAGAGTATTCCCAAGTCAAAATGTAAGCACACCGGCTTATTAATAAATGCACAATAACACAGCAAGCCAAAGGTAGGATAAATACTTGCATGGAGTGTGCCTCAATTTAAATACCAATAGCAGACTTACTTTTGGAATCTGTGAAGGATCCAGATGCCACAGCTAAGATCTCTCACTTTCAAACATCTGGTTTCACTGATTGCTATTCAAAAGGAAATAATTAATAAAGAAAAAGTGGCAGAGTGGTGCTATATGTCTAATGGCAGAGGACTTTATAGTGATTATAAGCTATTTTCTAATGTTTAAGTAAGTGAGAACTGGATTCTTTTCTACAGTCCTTACTCTACCTTTTTCCAAGAGAAAGTGAAAAATAACAACTGGAGTTAACACAGTGCATATGAAAATGTCAGAAACTTTAAGATTGCAGTTTAAAAATATGAGAGAATATGAGGATTTTAATTAATATGTTTTCCGTAGCTATCTCTACAAATTAGCTGGCATTTATGTCTATGTTTGAGTTAGAGATGATATCCCACTATTAATTGCTTTGTACAAAAAAAAACCCCAAATCATAAATGGTCTGGGGACATCTTGCCTGTATGGGGTTAACTGAGGCTGAGGGCAGTGGTCTGTTCATTTTCTCTCTGCTTCAAAGGAGCACGTCTGCTAATTAACTTGATGCAAATGAGAAAATTTTCTTATACAATAGTTGAATGTGCACATTAATTTTCAATGTCTCTTATTTAAGAGGAGTCTTGAAATCATTCTTCCTTCCTGTAAGGACCACAGGAAAGATATTTCATGCCTTAGGGGGAGAGAGAGAGGGAGGAGTCTTTTACATAAGCTGTTTTTTCTGTTTTTTTCAGTCCTATCTTTGAAGGACTGGTGACCCTAACCAGGGGCTGCAGCAACAACCTTTAACAGTGGTTTGATAAGCCTGTGAAGTAATCACCTTTTGTCTAATCATTATTTCTACCACCATCCTGTAATGAAAGCGTTTGCAAGGCAGGCAGATACTCTGTAAAAAAATTTTCTTTGCACTCATTGCTACATGATTTTTAGTCTAGGAAAACTGTTTTTACCAGCTTGTATAATCATACGAAATGTGTCATACTAAGGCTGCACTTGAAATTCTTACATGTTCTTGTGACACAGACTTTCAAGCAGTGCTCATTTTTATACTGCAGATATCAAACACGAGCAAATACCGACTTCCTCTCAGTTGCAATTTGTGTTGAGTGGGTAGCATCACACATGAACTCTGTCGTTTTTTACACTGAATTTTATATTTAGTTTCTTCTGTTTTAATGTCTTTGTTATCTGTTAGGTTAGCAAGTTTATGCTGTCTTTACCTCGATCTTTCTTCATTTTATCCCATGTACTCTGCTCCTTGAACCCTTCCTCAGACTGAGCTCAGCTTGGTTTATATCTGTGTAGCAAGGGCTGCAGAGCATGTAGGTGATCTTGAACTCAGTAATCGTGGTTCAGTTCTCAAGCACAGCCAGCACAAGGCAGAGAGCTCAGGCCCCTTTGCTGCCAATCACCCAGCTTCTAAGGCGGGCTATGCTGCTTTGTTGTCATGACTGATAACAATCTAAGATTGTCCCTCCCTCTATTTTACTGTTAAAAGCCAGAATTGATACTTGGATGGTAGTAAGACACTCGGAAATTCAAATCTTAGCAGATTTACTTATGCTGCAATAATTGATGTTGTGTATTTCTTTATTTTCTGTAGTTGCAGAAATACACTGAGCTAAACTGAATGCAGATTCAAAGTGGTTTTGATGACACTGCTTGCTTTCTCAGAGATATTCCATGGAAGGGCTGCTGCTATGGCCAAGAAGCAATTGTTCTAAGCCTGTGCCTGTCTCCGGGGTTTTACATGAATTCCCAGTCAACACACGACACACATTTCACATGCAATGAAATGGTATGTCAGTAGTATTGCCTTTACACAATTTCATATACTCGAGGAAATTTCACCATTGTGGCTAAGAACTCTGAAAACTAAATTTATTCCAGTTTTTCAAACACTTTAGTGAGCAAAAAGCCCCTCACTAGTGCCTTTTAAATTGCATTGCAATAAACGAATGAAATGTATCACCAGACATCAGTAAGTTATTAAACTTTTGGCCAAAAAAAGCCAAAAGTTGTTTAAAAGATTAGTTTTTTTCAGAGTTTTAATTCTTTTTTAAAAGTTAAGCTTCCAAGTCTGTATTAAGTATTGGAAATTGATTTTCATTCAATCAATTTTTTAAAATTTAATGGAGGCTACACGATTCTGAAAAAAATCTCTGTGGTGCTTATTTTACTTGGTTAACTATGCGCTCATATTTAGTGCAGTTAGCAGCCTTGTTTTATTGTTATAATTTTCAAAATCCTTTCCATCGGTACTTTTTATGAGTTTCTCTATATCTGTATCAGATATATAATTTAAGAATGTCTGTCTTTTAACTGTATTCATGACATAATGAGTTTATCACAGCTGAGTTTATGCCCTTGCTGATGAAGCACAATGTACATGTTTTCCCCCTACATCACCTGAGTATCATTTCTTGGTTGATATACGTTGGCCATATGCCAATGGAAAATAAATCTTTACAATACTAATAGGAATTATCATGAGTAATGACATCATAATAGAGTAATACACACACACACAGTTGCAAATAAGAGAATAGTCACTACTTTCTACCAGTAAAGTGTCAACATTCATTTACAACATTTAGTGCTTTATTAAGCTCTTTGCATTGCCATCACATTTCCCATATTACAACCAGAAAGATAAATTAAAGTTCACAGAGAGTTTTGTGAATTCTGCTGCCATTGAACAGTTCATTGAAATGCCTTCTATTCCTTATAATTCTTTTCTTGTCACAAAATGGTATGGGTTGTGACATATATTCTGATAAGCAGTGATCTAGAAAGCTGTTTTTCTTAATAAAATTTGTTAATAAGAATAGCTACTGAAGGGAAAAAAAACTACGAGATTTTGGAAGAAAAGACATCAAAGGGCAAAATGGGACCTGGAAAGGTGTGATTGTCAGTAGAGGTGGCTAAACCTTCCTGCTGAAGGGAGCTGGGATGATCCATGGGAATGAATCTCTTTAATTCCTGTCCACCACTTGCTCCAGACCTTATGAAATAGTTCAGAGGAAATGATTTTAAACATTATTCCTCTGCATTAATTAGTAATATGAAATGTTTAATAATCACAGTGTTTCATGCAGGCAGAGTTCTTGAGAGCAGGCTGACTGACTTGATTTATCAGACAGTTTAGAAGAATCACATTGTCACATTAAACTAGATATCTTATTGAAAACTGCTGCTTTCTACCAATTTCAGTCATTGAAGAAGAACAGGTCTGGTTTAATATTGTTTTGCATTATAAAAGCATTTCTTTTTGTTGGAGGTGCCATGAAACCAATTTCTTTAGTCAAGGCAAAATTTGACTAAAGATTTTAAAGGAAAGGAAAAAAATGTATCCAATTGTAGAACGATTGGTCTGACGGAACTCCTAGATTTATTGCTATGACAGTGTGCAATTTTTGTATGTAACTGCTAGCCCTATATACATCACTAATTAGGGAAATTATGGAGTCTGTATGTAAAGGTATAGTTAGCCTTAGGCACGTGATTTCCATTGATAAACTGTTCTTGGTGCCTTTAAAAATATTTCTTTTTTGTCTTCCTCTGTGGTTGTGCATCCCCTGATATAACCATGCATTTAGAAATTAAACATAAAAAGTTTAATTGTGGATCTTCAAGTGAGTATTTCAATGTCATAAGACTTTAATAATATGTGTTTTTCTGCATAGTTGTCAGCCGTAGTTTTTACAAATGCACAATTTTTATTTTATTTGCATTCCTGAAATCTTTTGTGTAGGTTGTTAGTAGGATTTTTTGTCTTTTTATTTTAATAAAAACCCATTAGTGTCTGAGGAAAAATTCCATCTGATGTTGCAATGAGTGGCTTCACCTTTCAGGGTAATGTTTAACCGTAGGTGTAAATGTACGCAAACAGAAAAGTTTTTCTGTAAGAACTCTGTAGTTTTAGTCTAAGAAGCAGAGAATGTTTTTTCATGATTCCCTTAATTTCTGATTAGCTAAGTTGTGCAGCATTTCTGAAGCAAAAGAAATTGGAAAGGACTATCAAAATCACTAGGATCATAGAACTACTTCCTATCACAATCACCTGTGTTTTTTTGTGCTGGTCATAAATCTATTAAACTAGGCTCTAAAAATGTTTAGGTTTGGTTCCTTAAATGACACTTTTTTCTGCAAAGGCTCATAGACTAATGCATAATTTCCAGTCTTCAGCCTTGAAGTACCACTGTCTGCTTTATTTTGTGCCTGTAACAACACCATCATTAAGCTTATATGGCTCTTCTCTCTTTCTGTGGATTTACAGGGATCAGTAATTGCCCTCTTAGACTTTTCCAGGATATAAGTGTCATGCTGCTTTCTATCTTCTTGAAAAAAGAGTTATTGCTTCCATATTGATTTGTATGGTCCTTCCATTCCCATTTGGTTTGAATTCATGTTTGCTGAATACAAAGAACAAGAAGTGCTTAAAGTGTTCCACCTAAAATCCCAGCAATACCAGTACAATACTTTCAGTTCCTCCTATCTGTTCCTAAATGAATGACCTTTCCCTTTGTACTACAGAATCTGATCCTATTCCTAATATTTGAATTCTTAAGATAATTTAGTTCCTTCCCGGGCCATTTTCTGATCTCTTCCCTATTGACTATAGCCTAGATCCACAGAGAGATGTGATAGGATTCAGTCTCAATTTTAGGTTTGCTGTTTGTACTGGGTTGCTCTCCAGCTCTGATGGCAGTGTCGTTGCGAAGTAACTCTCTTTATCAGTAGAAAGTGTCACAGCAGTTCTGCTACTGTGTGTGCCCCAAGCTTTAATAGAGAATTGAGTTTGATGCCAATTTTATTTTCAGACCAAGCTTAACAGTAGCTTTCTGTCAACTACTTTCTTCCTATGCTTCCTTTGCTTTCTGTTTTTCTCTTGCAGCATTCAAACATTCCCTCTGGAGTTTTGACACAACTCCCATAACCTTCCAAGACAGAAATTTTTGCTGCTCTTTTTCTTAGTCATTGTTATATTCTGTTTCTTTAAATAGTGTTTTTCTGGCATTTCTGACATGATTTATTCAGTTAGGCTGGGAGTTCTTCATTTCAAGTTTTGTCCTCTTGTTTAATATGGAAGTTCTGGAGTAGTATTGCTCTAAAGAAATTGAATTCTACTTCCATGTGCTGCAGATCAGTCTCTCAATCTGATTTTTTTTTTCCTCTAACAACATTCTCTTTTCATAAATGCTCATCATTGGCTGAACCATTGTTTCTCTGATTCCTAGGAATTAATAATTAATAATCTACCTATTCTCTTTTCAAATTTTGTTCTCCTTTGAAATTAAAAGTCTCTGAAATTGCACTAGAAAAATCACTGGAAATAACACTTTCTTGACTGTTTTTCCTGAACTAAGCTAAATATACCTGCTTTAGTATGAAACCAGGAGAATCATTGCTTTCCACTTCCTTACCTAAAAATTGATAGAAAGTTTTCCAGATTTCCTCAGATTCATATCTCATATCTTTACTTTTGTCTAGCATTGCATACTTTTGTTCACTGCCTACACTTGGATGAAAAAATATGATGATTTGATAGCTTATTGACTAATTCTAGGTAAGGTGCTTCCCAGGTTTTTAGATCTGACCTCCCCTGGATTTGAGGGAAATTCCAGCATTTCTCCTCCCTGCTTTTCTTTGGTCCTTAGGTCATGGCATTCCATTCCAGTTCTCTGTACATTATCTTCATGTCTCCTTGGACTCTACTCTCCCAGGCTATACCTACACTAGGAAACTAAGCAAAACAATGGCAATTGAGCCTTACTTTTTCTCACAGCTAAATAGCAGAGTCAATAGCAGGGTTTAGTGCCCAGGCACTATTTCAGACTTGTCTCCTGTCAAGAATCACTCCCAGTACACATTTTGCATGTGAGCACCTCATATCAGAGAGAGGATTTAACTCGATGTACATGGACTGTGCTATGACCCTTCGACTCTTGACACAGAAAATTATCCTTGGCCCGCTTTATGTGTGAGCTCACTTTTTAAGTAAAACAAACCCCACTGTCCTCATCATCCTTTTCTGTTGTAACTAGTTTAATTTATGGCTTTTGCCAGACATTTTCTGTCTGTGTCATTTATATTCTCCACTACAGCAAATCTGTTTGTCAAAGCAGTCTTTCTGTAGCAAGCGGTGTCTGAATTTCTCTTCATGAAAGTTGCAGTCTGCATTTCTGGACATCTTTAGAGCATCACATCCACTCTCCTAAACTCTGTGTTCCATCCCTACTTGAACACCATCTTTCTGCTCCTCAGACATTTTTCCTCTTATATTCTACTTTTTCAAATATGTAGCTTCATCCAGGTAGTCATCCAAAGATAATACACGTTCTGGCTTTCTGGACCTACTCTCTCCTAACCATCATCGCCTTCTCTCTATCGGCCCTAACTTTAAAGAAATAGAGGGAACATCCCATCCAAAGTAACCTGTTTGTAGACTATTTGACTGCTGACCATTTGGTGTTTCAATCTTATCCTACTTCTGTGCTTTGGCTGAGTTGGGTGTCCATCAGCAGTGATTAAACGCTGAAAATTTCCAGCACCAGTTGAGCTAAGAGCTGGTAAGCCCATATGTAACTTCCCCTCAGAATAATTTTTTACCAAAGTGTAAAGTCATGGGAAAATTTCAAGCACTTTCCCAACATAAATCTTAGGTAACTGAAATTCAACATTAGGCTTGATATTAATCCCATGAAACTGAATAATAAAGATGCCAACTTGAAATTTTAAGCACAACTTCCATTTCTAAGAGTTGGAGAAGTTTTACAATCTCATCTTTACCTCCTTTAAACTCTACCATCCATTAACAAGTAACTTCATTCCACCCTCCACATTTTCCCTCAATCTACATTCTACACTATAGGGTGCATCAGGAATTATTCCACTTATGGTACAGAAAAACAAATATCTATGTACGTAAGCCTGTTAAAAGAAAATTCCATATGAGGACATAGTTAAATCTTTAAAAAAAATTTTCCAATCCTACTAGGATCAGGTCTTATGAATTAGTATTTAGACTGAAAGATGGATTTTTATAGACTATAAAGTAGAAAAGCTACACTCTTTCCCCAGCAATGTGAGGTGATTCAGAGACATATACTGGAAACTTTCAGAAGGAGCTATAGAATCATCTTGCTCTGAAGGGAAATTCTTAGTTCACAGGCTTAAGCACGACAATTTGGACCATTTCAAAACTCTTATATGTGATGAAGGTGTCTGCAGGTAATCTAAATGTTTACATTTGCATTATACTCTGTAGAGATCTAAATGTTTAATCAGATGAATACATAATGCTATCAGAACTTCCTTGTGTTCCTCAATAATGACAGCTATTTTATCAACAAGTGGTTCTTAAACTTTTGATGTGGCAGCTGGAAACCAGACAACATCCTCTAGGACATAAAATTACTTAAGGTGTTCAAGTTTACAAATACATAAATTACATCCTTCCTATATTCTTGTATTGTTGTATCTGCTGCTTCAGTATCTTTAGGTTGTATTCAGATCACCAGCTCAGTCAAGGAAAGAAGTCTTTTCTTATGTGTTTTTAAAACACTACTTCACAGTCCAACCAGAATAGGACTTCCAGGAGGTAAGCAAAACCAGGAGGTACGTTAATAAATATATTTAAACCAGAGATCACAAAAGTTACCTATTTTTTGGTTTTGTTTAGTTAGATTAGATTTTGCATACAGATATATTGCCAACTTTCAAGTTCATTGAATACAGTATTAAATAGGCCTGTGCATCTAGTATATTTTGATCCATGGTGGATTGTCTTGTTTGAGCTTCAGTTGTTAGCTGAGATGTGGCTGCAAATCTCCTGTAAAATCCATATATTATTTCTAGCCACCATACAAGTGTTCTTGATAGCCAAGGAGCTAAAAATACATTTGGCTGGCACAGTGCCAGAAACGGATTTCACACACAGGCACCTTCCAAATGTCTTCTAGTATTGTGAGAAGAGTAGACCCTCAATGCTTTTCATCTTTGTCTGTATTTCTAATTGGTTTGTGTGCCTTTATCTTAGTTCCTCTTATCTCCTCTTCAAAGCACACAATTATAGCCTCTTCAGTCTCTGTCAGATAAGAGATGGTGTGGCTCTGACCTGTGTTTCTCTGATCCTTCTTTGCTTCCACTATGTGTTCATTGAACTGGAACCACTGGAACTGAATAAAAGCTCTGTTTGCTTTCTATTATTTTTATTGTTGCTGTTGAGAACATATCATTGCTTGCAGTACTGATACAATATTTTAACACTGTTCTCCATTCTCTTCCTTCATTATGTTACTTCTTTTGTTTTTTGCCCACCTCTACACATTGACCACAATCATGAATTACTCACAACTATATGCATGTTCTCTGCCCACCAAATCCTTACTTTTACAGTGGAATTCATATTATCTGAATTTAACCTCTGAATATTGTAGGCCTGAAGTCTACTCTACACAAGGAAACAAGGCACAAATGTTGCGTCATGAGCTCAGGAAATGGGCAGAGGGATATTTCAGGAAGGTCCACAGTAAGGCACTCTGAGGTTATGCATGATTTAATGACACAAAAGTGGGCATTTTAAAGAGCTGAAGTGGTGTAAGATAAGAATCAGCTAGGTTGTCCTAGCAGAGGAATTCTGGAGAGGATAATGGATTACAAGGGCTTAGTGAACAGGGAAATGAGGAGATTTCAGCAGTTTAGCACTAAAGCAAGACTTAGCAAAATGCTAGCTGCGAGGAAAAAGTAAAGATAACAATGAGATAGTGTTCGGTACAGGTAATGTGCTGAAACAGAAAATAGGAAGAAGAAAGGAAAGAACAACATTAGAAAATAAAATTCTTTAAGTGCAATTGTGGCAAAGAAAAATTAAACAGAGATACTGGATACAGGGGGAAAGATGGTGAGAGGTCAAGGAATAGAAAGCAAAATATGAAGCAGTCAACAGAGAAATAGATGCTGAGAACATCAGATGACAGCAAAGTGGCAGCCTCAGAACAGATCCCGGTCCTCATATCAGATAGGTTAATTTAACATAACCCCATCATGCTCAACCAATTCATTCTTGCAGATAAAGTGACTCTTAGTACTACATGTCTCTAAGAAACCCTTCCTTTTTTCATTAAAATGTGCCATAATTGGCATGCTGATATGTTGGAAGTGTATGCCAGAAAGTCTAATTCGGAAATCTTCACTCTTGCCAACTAAATAAATAGTTAGATGTTTTATTTACCTTGACTAAGCATGTTTGCAAAGAACTTAAAAAAAATTAACTTCTGAAAGTTTTCTTTCTGTTACTAAATAACATCTGAACTGAATACTATTTGAGCCACAGGATGTTCCCGTTTTTTTTTTCCTTTTCTGTGCTCCAGCTGCTATTGAAAGATAAACCTTAATCCATCTTTGCAGTTTATACCTCATCTTAATGTTAAATGAGGTTTGGTTTCATTTGAGTGATCAGCATAATAACAACTACATTGTTGATAGCAGAGACAATTGGACAGTCATGCACAAACATAAGTCAATATGCTTCATCTTCACTGAAATCTTTGAATAAAGGAGTTTTAGCTTAAGTGGCAACTGTCTGCAACTCATTACTATCCCAAGAGAGATGTTTTCCACAGACGTCATGGACTGAATTTCAAACCCTCAGACCCCAAAACAAAAGCTCTATACAGAAGGAATTCTGTGCCCAATGTGAGACTACAATCACATAATTTGATACTTACAATGTCAGTGTAGCGCCTGGATATCATCAAATGTGTCCGCAGGGCCAGCAGAGGGTAGCATGTTTATTTCCAGCACCATTCTTTCTGACTGTGTGGTGGAGTTAAAAAAACAAGAGATTTCACTGAGAAAAAATATAGTAATATTGGAAATAAATTTAACCAAATCTTCAGATTTGGAACCCCCTTGATTTTGTCGGAAGTCTGTATTAATCAGTGTATGGAAGTGTGTATCTGTTGACAAGTGAGGAAATAACCATTCCACATGTAAGATGTTTACAGTAGAACTCCCCTTTGCTGTGTGAAATAACAGGGACAAGTTAGTATTCTGAATAAATACACTTCCTTCTGCTGATTTATATTCTATCAAGGTTACTTCATCAAAACTGAACTTCATTTGCAAACATATAATTCTTACTAATGTGGCTTATAGGATGCACATTTCCTTCTTTGGCAATACAATAACAAAAAAGTCTCATCCTAGTTAGAGACTGATAATTATTTTTTTTGATCCAAACTGATAATATCAGAATCATAGAAACACAGAATCAAACAAGTAAAATAAAATTTAAAAAATAAAATAAATAAAAATTCAAGAAGTACAGCCGATGCTTTACTTACAAAATTACATTAAAATACATTGCAAAAGTTCTAGATGACAGCATATTTTAAATTACTTGTTTGTGTGATAGGGAAGTATGTAGTATTTTTATGCACCACAATATTGTCCCATATATTGTCCCATACAATTAAGGATATAATTATTTCATGCAATAATTATATTACCTTAGTATTAAAATATATTAATTTATATTTAAAATAAAATTTTTGTTCCTGTTAGTTGTATGTTAATCTAGGCTGGTATATTGAGTTTAGAAAGGAACTCAGACAGAAGGTAAAAAGTCCTTTCTTCTCAGATGCCTTCTAAAAATGAAGAATTTTAGATATCATCAGTAGATTTGTGGTATTTAATCAGCAAAACACTCAGGTGTATGGGTAAGCTGAAGATATTTCAATGATACAATCTGTGTTTAGAGATAAAGGTCTGGGTTTTTTCATCAAATTTCTGTGACTCTTGGCCTGTCCTAGAATTTGAAATCACAACCACTAGAATTATGTTTCTAATTTTGAAAACATTTTTACCCAGGGAAGGGAACTGAACACGCTGTTTATTAAGGTTACATTTTCAAAGGTGACCAGAAAGTGAAAAACCTTTGATGTCAGTACCAAAATGATGCAGAACATGTCCCCCTTCTTTCTAACTTTTCAGAGCCTCAAGTCCAACAGGTGCAGTTCATCATCCAGGAATGAGAATTATACTCTGGTCAATATAGAGATTAAAGTTCCGTCCCCACCTGACAACCATATCTACTGTCGTCACTCATGTGGCTTCATGTGTTTCGTTTTCATTTCTGGTGACATAATGCAAAAGCACTGACTCGTTCTTTTTTTTTCCTTGTATAGCATGTGCACCTTAGTAGAGGGGAAAATTATGTATAGATATCTCTTTCTCATCCTCAGATGAGACACTGGGTAAACCTCTTAGCTGTCATGTCTGAATTCAGTCCACAGAGACTTCCTTGTGGCCGTCGAGCACTTCGTGTGTCACAGGGGACATCTGCATTATAAATTACCATTAATTTAACATTAATCTAACATTAGGAGAAAGCTGAAAGGGAGGGCCTTCTATGCTCTGTAAGGCAAGGTAGTCTGTTTGTGGTTTTATTCCCTATTACTAATATGAAGATGGATTTTTTTTTCCCCTCTCCAAGAAGAACAGTGCCCTAAAAATACTCAGGAATGATCTAGTAAAATTCCATATAATATTGGGTAGAAACTTGTGTTGCACAATAACAATCCATTGAAACTGATGGATCAAATTGATGGATCAGCTCAGAGAGAGTGAAAGTGACCTGTCAGACTCTTTGACTTGGAATGATTATTGGATGGCTCTCAAAAGCAGAAAGAAAAATTAACTGCTCAGAGTGATGGAAAAAATGAGCTCCCAAAACAACTGGAAAATATTTAAACATTACTCCTCAGTGTATTTGTGAGCAGCAGAAGCCAGCAGAAAGAAAAACAGTGAGGCACTATTACCATGAATGATAATTCTTATATTCAAAGCTTCCATTTAATTGAAGTGGAGAGGGCTCAGTATTTCACTATAGTGTGATTCTTTGAGGAACATGGTATTCTGTAGAAAATTGACATGTGACAGATAAATATTTGAAAAGAAATAACAATAATCATTTTTAGAATAAACTCTAAAGAAAAAATCTGTTTCTGTTTTGATGAATTCAGCTTGTAAGTCTGGAAAAAAAAATGGGGCTCTGAGAAGTGGCCAGATGCAGAGATGAGGAAAAGCATCATAGAAAGCACAGTGGTGGTGCGAATTAATTTTGGGAAAGCAGTTGGAATTTTGCAGGCACGGATGGCATCCTGTGTACATGAAAGCCTGTGGAGACAGCATGAGCTCCAGCAGCATGAAAATGATGGAGAGTTGAAACCATGGGAGAGATGAAGCAAAAAGGTGCACAGAGTTTCAAGCTGGAATTCTCAAAACCAGTGGCTCACTGAGCCACTTATGTCATGAATGCAGTATTTTGGCAGGACAGGCAATACTGGAACATTAAAACCTGGACAGAAAGGATGACAAAATGCCACTAGTTCAATGAAACTTACTAGAACAGCAGCATGTAATTTTACTGCAGGAAATCTCCAGATTGTCATTCTGAGAGTAAATGGGTTATTTCTTAGTCTTACCTTTTTTGCAGATGCACTGAACATCTGTACCAGAAAGAGTATTATTAATACTAAAAGAGACAGTACATGATCTGTCTTCCAATGGTGAGCTAAAAAGCAAGAATTTGAATAGAAAGTATGGACAAATAAAAAATAAAAGGGGAAAAAATTACTCATTTAGAAATATATCCAGCACTTCATGATGTCACTTTGTTGATGAGAGAGAATAAATCAGAGGTTTGCAACATCCTTGTAGGAATGTCTTGGCATTTTCAAAACTGAATTTAGAGATCCAACCTACCACAGTTTTGAAAAGCAAATTTCTTTACCTAATAACAAAACAAAATGAAGGAACTGAGGGGGTTTAATACTTTGAAAGGAGAGTATGAATAAAAGGATTCAGTACATTTTCTTGTTAGTGCTAAAAGAAGTCAGACCTTTTGCCCAAGAATATACTCAAAAGAACTAAATAAATATGTAAAAAGGAAACATTTTCCACTACCTACAAGGAGAGAAATTCTGGAGGAGATGGCTTATGCCAAATATTTTTCTACTCTTGATGCCTCAGCAGGCTTCTGGCAGTGTTTCTTAGACAAACAGAGGGTATGTTTATGCACCTTCAACATCTCCTTTGGGAGACACAGTTTCCCCCAATTGCCACTGGGTTATAGTTAGCACCATAGGTGTTTCACCAGAAAGTACAACCATTTTTCTCTGATGAGGGACATGCTAAGACCTAAACAGATGACACTGTGAACTGGGAAACACACTAGAAGGCTAAGGCAAATGTTTCCCAAATAACAGAAGTGCTGGGCCTTGACCTGAATAAGATAAAAATAAATGTGAACCCCACTCTGTGGGTATATTTCTTAGAAGAGAAAATAAGAAAGAAGGAAGAAAATGGACAGAAAAGAAGGAAGGAGAGAAAAAAGAATAAGAGAAGAGGGAGGGACAGAAGGAAAGACAAAGTGATTCTTCAGAATATAAATAGGAAGGAATATAAAGAATAAAAGTAGTTCAGTACTAGGCATAACTGCTTCTATAAAAATTGTTTTGTTGTCTTGCAAAAGTCATTGGATGAAAATGAGATGCAAAATTTAAAAAGTGTTTCAATTAGTTAATTAAAGAAGTCTTATCCTAAAACTATGCAAAAACCTCACGTAAAAGTACTGTCAAAACATCTGACCAGTCTCCAGAGAGACAAAAAACTCTCAGTATCACCAAGCAGACAAAAAGACTACATTCTATAATATATAATGCTATATAAATATGAGCATACATAATGTATAGTTTTTTATATGTATACACTATAGAATAAATAACTAAAGGTTAATGGAATTTCTCTAATTATATCAGTATTAGGAAAACTATTGTTGCAATTGCCTAAACAGGCATGACAAAAGTAGCTCCTCACTAGAAGACACAAATGTAGGAATGAGTGAATTCAGATCATTGATTTGATGGAGATTTTTCTGTGCAGTTGCAGAAAAAGATGAAGTCTGTAGACAGAGTTTCATAAAATAAATTGTTCTTTTAAGAAACAGATCAAGACTCTGAATGTCAGGAGAGCTACAACTTAAAGTTTAAAAAAAGTAAAATGTTAATGCACAATGTGGTCTAAAAACAAAATGTAAACCCAAATCAGTTTAACAGGCTCAGTTAAAGTTTGAGTGTTAAATGGGCGTTTTGTTCAATTCTGTACATTTAACAATTCCACAAATGCTAAGGCTTCCGCAGCATGTCAGAGATTTTGCACATCCATAATATACACACACAAATTATCTCTCTGTATAAAATTAATTCAGCATATCAGAAGTAATGTCCTACTTTCTACATTTCCTAAGACCATTGATTCAGTCCATATGCAGTATGTCTGATGAATGCACAAAGCAATGGACTTTGTGACCCGTAAGAATTGTAATGAATAGGAGACAAATAAAACCCAAGGGAAACAAGTGATGCTCAATACAATTTCTCCCCACACATTGACCAATGCCCAGCCCATCCCTGAGTAGTGATTGGCAGCTCCCAGCCAGCTCCCCCCAGTTTATGCACCAGGCAAGACGTTCCTTGGTATGGAATATCCTTTGGCCAGTTTGGGACAGCTGTCCTGGCCATGATCCCTCACAGGTTCTTGTGCACCTCCTCACGGCACAGCATGGGAAACTGAAAAGATCTTGACTTTGGGTAGACACTACTTAGCAACAAGCAAAACTTCAGTGAGTTGTTAACATTATTCTCATGCTAAACCCAAACCATGGCACTGCACCAGCTAGTAAAGAAGAAAATTGACTCTATCCCAGGCAAAACCAGGACACTAGGTATTACAGCAGTATAAAAGTGTCACAGCAGATTGGTGCACTCATTACCTGCTTGGCTATGGACTGAGTAATAACTTTTGTTAGCTTTTTTATAGCCATGCAACATGATAATAATACAGTCAGGTTCAACTTCAGCCCAAATAACTACATGAAAGCAGTGAGGAGACACAGGAAAAATAGGGAAATAACTAACTCTGAATGCTGGGCACTCCAGAGCTCTGTTTATCAGCAGTGCTATAGTGAACAAGTAAATGGAATTTAGGAAATAGTCTTTATGTCTGCATGCAGAAATGAATCAAATGCTATGAACAAAATGCTGTCTTTGTGCAGTCTCTTTCATGCAATCATACTATAAGAAAAAGTAATTTTTACGTATCCCGGCACATATTGGGGCAGCTGTGGACACAAAAGTAAACAAAAAATGTTGCTTTTTGGAAGTAAAAACTAAAATTCTTTATTGATTTATTGTATTTGTGATTGGTAAAAGCCAAGGACAGAAACCAGAATGGTAAAATCAAAGAAATGCTTTCTTTCTGGTGTCTCCAACACCAGTGAGTCCATGAAGGGAACTTTTGCAGGAAATGTCTATGAAATGGCATACTTTTGTTAATGTCATCAGACAAAATCCTGATTACAAAAAAGATTCCTCCCTTATTGGAAAGTGCAGGCCATCATACATCAATGGTTACCATTTGGCTGAGCTGACGTTAGGAGTTACATGACCTCAGTGCACCCTGGGATATGTAATCCAGCTATTAAGTCCAAGAGAGAAAGGTTATGAAGAAATATGAGACTTTAAAGATAACTACCATGATGTATGGTAAAATAGTAACATTGCAGGGTTATAGAAATTACCGCTTAGCTAAGCCAAAATTTGATTTTTGATTCAACAAGCTAAGGAAAAGTATTTAAATATGTGAATGTCAAAACATTTCCATTCAATCAGATATATGAAAATTAAATTTACTGAACAAAATGTTCTTAAATATTTCCATAATCAATTTTTTTACTGCAGTTAGCTTTGATATATATGAATAGAGAAAGAATTCAAACTACTAGAATTTCTCATGACATAAACCCTGTCTTTTTGCCAATAGACATAATCCTAAAAGGGGGATATTTTTTTTTTTTTTTACATATAATCAAGTTTATCTTCTTCATAGGTTTATCTTCATCATTCAGATAAAATTTATCATCTCATTTTCATATTTTTGCTGTTACTAGCAATAAATAAATAAAAAAAAGAATTGTATAGAACTTACTTTCAACATAGGCACAATCTGTTTTACCTGAATATTGTAAGTGAAAGTAAAATAATTTTTAAAGGCATATGACAAATTTTGTTCCAAAGAAAAAAAACTTTCAATCTCCTGCCAGTAGTTGCACAGTATTCTTATTTTCTCAAGTACTCATATTCTTGAGGTTCTCAACATCTATACTAAAGCACGATGCAGTGATAATTTCTTCCATCTCTAATTTATGCATTGTAATCACTTATGTAGATGGGGTACATTTATTTGAATACGTTGTTAGAGTCTCTAGCTGGACAATTTTGCTCTTCAAACTCTGCTTAAGGAAAAGACCAATGAAATGGAAGAGTGGTTTATCTGCAGCTCAGTCTTCCACCTTCAGATAAGCCTGGGGGCAGCGTGCCAGTGTTTGAGGGACCATGTCCTACCACAGTCCTTGGATCTGCCATCTCAGCCGAGGTAGGGCATGGGGACCTGCTCTTGTGGCAGCAAATCCACAAGAGGTCTTGGCGTGTTACAAACAGTGGATGCACCTGAGAATAATCACATAGGAATTGGAGCTTCTCCCCTCCAAAGGTGGCAGGACCAGAAGCACAAATCAAGTGCATCTGCAGCAATGCACACAGCATGGATATCAAACAGGAGGAGCTGGAAGCCATGGTGCAGCCAGGGGTCTAGGATGTAGTGGCCATCATGGGAACATGGTGGGATGACTTGGATTACTGCACCGCCATAGTGGAGGGCTCTAAACGCTTCAGAAGGGGCAGGCAAGGAAGAGGCTCTTGATAGCCCTGTATTTTAGGAGTCTTTGGATTCATCATGAAATCAGAGTTCAGAAAATGACAGTTTTCAATTCTCAGAGGAGGAAGGATGGGGAGCTAGCAGGAATACTCATGGAGCCATTGTCAATCATTTTTGAATAGTCCTGGCTAACTGGAGAATCCCCAGTTTACTGGAGGTTAGCTCAATAATCTTAGAGGTTTTTCCAACCTAAATACTTCTGTGACTATCAGTAACCAAAACAGGACATGGTATGGAGCACAGTTAGGATCTGGGACTCTCACCTTTGGACCTTTGGCAATTTGCTCTGTGCTTTCTAAACTGTTTGACTCAGCTGGTTGCTACAGACTATATAAATGAAGGTCCAAGTCAGAAGGCTCACTCTCCCTCTGAGGCAGCAGGGTAGACTTGAAGAGGGAAGAAAAAAGAGGAAAAGAAAGAGCAGCAAGAGGGACCGGGGCTCACCATGGGCCCTGTGCAGCTCTTGCTGCTCTCCCTGCTGCTCAGCAGTGGTGTTCTCACACGTAAGTATTCTCTTTTTATGTCAGTGCTCTTTACTGCTTTATTTATGAGCCCATTAAAACAACAATATTGAAAAGAAAATAAAAAGGACCATGGCTTATAGAATTAGAAAGTTTCAGTGTGGCAAAGGTATAATTTCTTCCCTTCATAGGAATGAGCGGTCATAAGAGGATCCCAATGTAGAAAAGTCATGAATGTTTCCTGGTGGCTTTTGAACAGATTTAATGTATTTTGCAAATTTTAAGATTTTCACTGCTTTTCTGTAGCACTGTCTTTATAAACCCTCATGGAGTTACTGTAGCTAAGAGATACCACGCAGGCTTGGCCCAGCTGTTGCTAACCTAGTTTGCAGGAAATGTGGAGAGAGAGAGCGGTAAAGCAAATTGTATTTGGCAGGCAATTTAAATGCAATTTTGTATTGAAGGGACACAGTCATCAGTAAAAGAAGTAGGCCAGTAGAGGGTTTTTTTCCTAAGATCAGAAAAGATGACTGAGATCAAAATGATGCTATGGATTGTGAGCTATCTTGGCTCCCAATAAGTGGCTTTTTAGAAAGTAGTAGTTGTTACCTAATAGACTGTTACTATGTTACAGTCTATTTCCGTAGAGTGGTCTACTTAGAATTTCCAGAATGAAAACTTTGAAAGTGTGCAGAGAAAATTGTGAAAAGTGCTGACCTTCATGTGTGATATCCCAAAGAATGACATAGCATCCAATAAATGCAAAAAATTTAGTAGATTATGTTTAATTTAATTCAATTTTTATTTTATTTTATTTAAATAGAGTCATGTGGAACATATATCAGACTGATTGGAGCAAGTGATTCTTCTTAACTTGAACAGGCTTCCAAACAGTGTTCTTCCCCTCCAAGGAATTAATTCTCAATATTCAGAAAAGATTTATTGGCAGAGAATTTTAGTATTAACCTTCAAAGTTATCCTTTTGTAAACATACAAAAACCAAAGTATAGCCATTCATCCATTTTGCAGTATTTTTGTGTGGTCAAATAGATTAAAATTTAAAAGTAAAATGTGTTATAGGGTACATTTAATCTCTCTTGTTTTACAAACTTTTTTGTAAACAGTTTTTCCAACTTTTAATGTTGTTTATTTGGGTTTTTTTACAGAAGAAGAATCACCTGAAAGTGGAAATCCAGGGTGTTCAAGTAAGTGATTTCTTGCATTTCCTTTTGTTATCATATGTTGCTATTTTAACTGAATACATCTTTCAAATCCTGAGTTTAATCTTTTCTTATGAAATAACTTAGATGAAATTGATGGTAATATTCTTAAGTCCTTCTTGCCATTTATTTTAAGTATTCAATTATCCATTTGGCTTGGTTCAAATTATGTTGAAACTTTCCTAAGGTTGGACAAGCTGAGGTTAAGTTTCTGAACTTTCTTAGAGTTCCCATTAAGAAAATACTCTCCGTTGGGTTTGTTGTTTGGTTAGGGTTTTTTTTTTTTTTCATTTATTTCTTAATTGTCAGATACAAATTCCTTAATCTAGAAATCCCTGGTTACCAAATATGAAGCTTTAACAGTGAGGTTATGTATACTACACTTCAGTGTGAACTGAATCTCACATTTTATTTACCCTTCACAGCTGCTGCTAAGCCCACAGAATTGCACTTAGATTTCTAACTAAATACCTGTAGAATAAATCATCAACTCTGTCAGCAAGTACAGCAATTTCTTTAAACAAGCCAAGAGTCAGGAAATGCTGACTTTATGCACTATCTATGTAATGAACTCTGACTGGCCCTGACTGCTCAGTTAGATACATAATGTTCCACCACAGGGTCAAAGTACTGAATGAATTGTTCTTAGTCTTCAGGGTTTGCTTTTTTCCTTTGTTGGGTGCTTTAGCACCATCTCCAGGCAATTTGGTTTACTTCAGATGCCTGAACCACCTCAAAGACAACTGGGCTTCATTGCCAATTTCTTGTTTATTTTTTTGATACAATTACTTATTTGTTATTTGTGTTTCTAAGCTTATCATTTCTCTATTCCTTTTTCATTTATCTCTGTATAAAAGCAGGATATGAAGCAATAATTTTCACTTTATCAATGTAGATACTGGTGTTGAAAATTTTTCTGAGTACAGTTATAGACCAGGATAGGCAAAAGTGAAACAGTTAGTGATGAGTCTTTTAATAGCAGCAAATTTTAGGGTTAAATACATAATTTAATTAAGTTTTAAAAAGTTTTTAAGATTCTGATTACTGTATGACAGTTGTTATTGCAATAATTCTGTTTAGCAATTACATTAAAGAATCTCAGCTAAAACATTATTAAAGTATGGAAAGCTTATAAAAGTGATAATGCAGGGAGGAATAAGGGATTTAAAGTAATAATTTGTTGTCCTCCCTGTGTATGAAGTGGTGTGACATGAAGGGCAATGTTAACATTGCCATTGGCTTATGGCATGACAAGGATTTGATAAAAGAAGGGTAAGCTGCATTCCTGCAGGCATAGGCAGGCAAAGTCATACAGATTTGATGGTGGGCATTTGGGTTTACACTGGGATTACCTATCTTTGGTTTTTCTATAAAAATAGATCAGGACTGTATGTGGTCAGGCAGTCCCAAATAATCACAGAGGAGCAGTTTAGGAAATTGCCTTTCATTCAGAATCACAACAGAATCAGCTCAGTCTAAACCAAAGGAACAGTAGTTTCTGCTTCAGATTGACCTAGATTTCTCCAATACAGACACTTCAAGTGCCTAATCATCATCTTTAGTTTAAAACAATGCCTGAGTGAATTGTGACTGAGGATATTGTTTAGGTTATGTTACTCATTCCAGACACCAAAGAAATATTTTATACCCCTGTATTTGACATGGAGACTATTTTTTCTTTCTGTTTCTATTACCACATTCATTCCTGCTTACAAGGGTTTAAAATTAAAGATGATTGGGTCTGAGAGCAACAGGGAGAGGTTAAATACAGGTGAAATTCATACTTTTGAGGAAGCCTATTAGGTTTTGGGGCTTCCTTTGATAGAAAGAGAAACACCTCTGGAAATACACCCTCCTGTGACAGTCTTAGTCATAATTTAGTGCTTTTCCCTTGTTCTGGCTGTTCTTCAGGTAACTAAAGCTTATATCCATTAAAATTAATCTACCCTAGTAAAATTTTCTGATCTAATAAGTGAATTAGAGTAAATAATTTTTCAGAGAGTGTGGAGCAGAAAGATCCTCCAAAAACTAAGGTGAAATTGTATTGAGGAATGGTAGTTTTGGTGTTCTATTTCTGTGGTTTTTAGTCTTGGTCATGTGACCAAGAAGCTCCTTGTATTTGCATTATGATGGAAAAATATGAGCCAAAAGAAATCTTTTTATTACCAATTTGTAAATTACAGTTTGATTGGCTCAATTTGGAAGCCATAGGGTAGTTTTTAAAACAGTTTCACACTTCAAGCTTTCTCCTGTTTTTCTCACTTGTTTTTTGGGCATGATTTGAAGGACAGCTGGAGTCACACTGTCAGATCCCATCCGAGCAGTGGACCCCAAAACTTATGTTGCTCCCACAAGTTTTGTCCTATGCTTCAGAAAGTATCCAGATATGAAGAAATGGCTTCTCTGTCTGAAAGATATTCTGTAAAAGGAACTAGTGAGAGCATGGGTCTTCAGGTTTCCTTTTTCTGGCATTCATTTTAGTTAGACAGCACTAAGCATGCCCTGTAAGGGTTATAGTATGTGTATCTTACCTAGGCCATAAAACCACTCTCATTTTCCCAATTGCAGAGGATGCAACCAGATTTAAACCCCTCAGAAAATATGTTTACTCATATGAAGCAGAGACATCAAGTGGGATCACGGGAACAGCAGATTCTCGAAGTGGTTCAAAGATCACTTGCAAGGTAGGCAAAGGGGACTGTGCACTTAAAAACATGGGAGCTGGAAGTGATGGTTTTCCAAACATCATCCTTTTAAGGGCACATATTGAGAATCATGAACACTAAGCCCTCCCTGTTCTAGACAGAGGGCATTGAGGATGGCAGAAGTCCTTCATACCTCTGTGCCTGTGCATTTCAATCCCAGTCTGGCTGTACTTTTACATGAGAAAGGAGCAAGACCTGGTTTGCCTTTGCTCCCAGGCTCAGTCTATCAATTTCCATCAAACATTCTAGAAGTTGAAATAAAATAACTCATTGATGCCATGAAGATCTCATGAGACCCTGCTGATGGTAACTCAAGACAATACCAGGCCTGCAGGAGTAAAAGGTCCCATAGGCCATTTAACTACCCAGCCTCACCTTATCTTGCCCAAAACTCTCTTATAATGCCAGTTTTGAATTTTTTCCCTGAAATGGAGTAACAATGGAAATATGGAAAAATATTTTTAATTTAACACATACTGTTCTGATAGTCTAAACACATTGATCAGTGTAGTGACTCAAGTTTTCATGCACTTTTAATACTCAAAATGCACAGAAACAAAGTTGCTCATTTAGTATGCTCCATGCTATTAGCCAAGCAAATACTCTCTTATCTCTTCCATGGAGTTACCTTAAGCTATTTAGAGCACTTTGGAGTCTTTCCCAACAGCTGGTAGCAAGGTGATTCTGACACTTTACAAAACCCAAGGAATTTTCAAAGCAGTAGCAGGTTGATCCTGGAAATGTGATAATGCTAAAAAGAATAACATCTAATATTTGTGTTTTCAGGTTGAACTGGAGGTGCCCCAGCTATGCCGCTTCATCCTGAGAACAATGCATTGCTCCCTGAGGGAGACATTTGGTGTTGACACCGAGGGAAGGGCTATTCTGAAAAAATCCAAGAACTCTGAGGATTTTGCAAGTGCCATGTCCAAGTAAGCAATATCAATTATCATCAGTACTTGGGACATTAACATGGAACTGGCTACAGTGTAAACAGTGAACCCTGATTATATTTTTCTAGGCATGGAACACATTTCATGATAAGATGGTAGATTTATAAGTTGGTTCCACAACAAAACTCTCCCTGATATACTTTAGGGTTAACCAATTGCCAGTAGGGAAGGGAATTTTACATACAACATTTTCAGCTCAAATAGTTTTTTCATTTCTGTCATCTACATCAGGAAGTTGTTGGGTAGTGCCCTGAAAGATTATTGCAAGTGTAATTATTGTTCCTTCTTGTAAGCACATTCTCAAATGGCTGCACTCAGCTGGTTTAAGATAATTTTCCTTTGCTAACAGACTGTGCAATAGAAAGGCATTTGAGGCTGAAATCCAAATTTCCAATCCCAATCACTAACAGCCTGCGTCACTAATATTTTCCTTACTTATCTGCTTTTGTAACTAATTTCTTCTACTCCCTCCACCCAACTAGTCTGTAGTGCTTGTCAGTGCATATTTTAGTCATGCACCTTCATGCTTCTTTCAGTGCCTCAGTAGTCATCTTGTCTCACAAACTGTAGCTCTCAAACCAACTTGAGACAGTGTTAAAATATGTTTTACAGAAAACAATTAAGGTTTTATTTGAGGACTCTGACTAGTAGAGAATTCTTCCCATCATTTGATAGCCTATTGCAGTAGTTAATAATTGCCTCATTCTAAAAATTTATTTATCTCCTCTCCCAGTTTATGCAATTCCAACTTTCAGCTATTGCTCTTGGTATTTGCTTGCCCTTAGATGATGTAATCTGGTGAAAACAAAATGTCCTTGGTTAGAATTTTGCTGCTTTAATAGTAATACTTTATGTTAGTAACAGCAGTGAATAGTAAATAATGACAGGCCAAGATAAACATGTTGCTTTATCTCTAGCCCAGCAAGCTATTGATAACATGTTCTTCACTGTGTGGCTCTACTATGATTCCATAGTAATGTGTTTGGTTTTTTTTTCTGGGGGATAGGAATGACCTAAAATTCAGCATTCAGGATGGAACAAAAGTCAAGCTGTATCCAGAGAAGGATGAGCCCCTGAATATACTGAATCTCAAGAGAGGTATCATCTCAGCTCTCCTAGTGCCAGCAGAAACAATGGAAAACATAAAAACCATTCCAATGGTAGGTCTTTTGAAAACATTCATTTTATTGTGTTAACCAATGGAAAAATGCTCACCTAGACAGAGTTATTCCTGAACATAATTTTAAAAGGCCTGGACATTCAAATGAGAAAGGATGCCTTTCAAGTAGATCAGAAAATGTCTGACATGATCAAAGGCGCTGACTTCTTTCTTCTTTACAGGATACTGTGTACGGAAAGTGTGACAGTGAAGTTGAATTCAAATCCAGAAAAGGGAATGTTGCAGAGGATATTTCGATTACCAGGTACCTGAAAGGCTGTGACAACTTCAGTCCCATCAGAGATCATGTCAGCCCTATTGCCATTGTAAAAGGACTAGTAAGTATGCTATTAATTATATGTTGCAACATTTTTCACACCAGTACTTAAAATTATAAACAACCACTACCATGACTATGTTTTATATTTATCTTTTGAAAACAGTTTTTCTGCACCTTTCCATTAAATCAGACTGTGGTACTGTTGACTGTCAATAGAGAAAAACAGATGCAGAGCAAGTGTAATTAGCTTATTTCATGTTCTTCTCTACTTTAAAGGAGAGTTTTCCATACTTGGAGTTAGTACTATTGATCGTTCAATAACCTATCAGAACATAGCCAAATTTTTAGGCTTTTGGGTCAAAATTTTCAAAATTCCAATTTTATCTAAAACATTTAGTCCTCCAAAACTCTAAAGTGTATGTGATGTCCAGGCAGAGAAAGCTCTGGGTGTCCTGAAGTAAGTGGTTTGACAAAATGTTCAGTCTACTTTTTAATCCACAATGATCAGATGCAGCTGCTTGCATGAATGTTGTTGGATTTATTTTTCATATGATGGCATCTGTGCTTTTGGGTTTTTTAACTAAAAAAAAAACAAACAACATTTAATATAGTGCTTAAAAGACATTTTATAATTTCTGCCACTTGTACAGCTTTTTGTAGAAGGCTTTAAAATTTGTGTCATGAGACTGAAATTAAAGAGAACATCACAGTTGTTACAAGGGGACTGAACTATTCCAAAAATTATGAAGGAGCCTTTGTTGTAGGCAGCAGGGGATCAATCATGAAGTAACTACTAACCCAAACACCTCAATAAGGCCTGAGGGAACATTTCAGTGGGATTTTTGCCTGAGAAGAGACTTAATTCCAAAGATTGTTACTGGCACAATTTTTTCTTTGTGTAAGAATGATTCCAGTTATGCACCTTCATTTCCAATATGTAACTGTTAATCTTACAATAAAACTGTGTCAGCCTTTAAAACTATGATTGTTTCCTATTCTACTCAGTAAGCTGACTGCCAAACTATTTCTTTTACAGAACAGCCCATTATCTACCCTTCTGAAGAGCACTCAGTTCTGTCATTACAATATTGATGCAAAGAAAAGACACATAAGAGATGTTGTCTGCAGTGAGAAACACCTGTTTCTGCCTTCCTCGTACAAGTAGGTTGCTCACTATTTATCATTACCCTTTATTTATAAATATCTATTTTAAATGGTGATATATCACATTCTGTTCTGACTTCAGCCCTAAATACACATTTTGTTTTTAAGGAGGCAGGAGGCCTGTCAAGACCTTGTAAAGGCAACTTGGACTTGACTTAACTAAAACACTGAATTTTTCTTTCCTAGAAATATCTATGGTGTCATGACAGAGGTCAACCAGACTCTGAAGCTTGAAGATACTCCAAAGATCACTAACAAAAATTTTGATGGAGGTATAGCTCTAGTTCTCAATATTACAAATAAAGATATGAAATATAAATACAGGGACAATTTTTAGTGATTTTTTTTTATAGTGAATTAATTAAAGATAAGAGGACCAAATAAATTCATCATTTTAAATGAAATTTTTTCAACTTAGTAAGGAAAAGTTTGAGTATAAGATGAGAAAACCTGAGAAGTTTATAAACACCACTAATTTTAAATAATCTTTGTGTTTTAACTTTAATTTTAAAATTATTCTTTATAATTAAAAGCGTATAAATTGCTTGAAAAGTGTTTTTAATCTTATTGGAAATTAGTTCAATTAACCCTTTTCAGCTACCCATAATTTCTTATGAACCTTTTAGCTTCAGTACCAAATGTAAACAATCCATTATTACTATATATTTTGTCCTGAAACATACTTCTCTGACCTGCAGCTGTTAATCCCAGTCATAAAATATTTATTATAACATGTATTTATTAAAAGTTGAAAAATCAAACTATGCAAATAGTCTCTAATATGAGAGGTGTTAAGGAATAATCTTCATGAAAATATAAAAGAATGTATGCAAATATTCAACTTTTGGGACAATTATAATAAATGATATGCCATCATTTTTGTAAACTGTTCAGCTGTTAAACTTCAACAAGTTATCATATAATGTACAGACTTTGTATTTATACTGAATGTATGACAGAAGACAAAAATTAACATTGCTCCCTGAAAAAGACATAAAGAATGCAATTTTTTCCAATATCTAGATGCTCTGGAAGAGAAGGGACTTGCACTGGAAAGTACAGATGCAAAACTGCCCAGGCAAGGCGATGCTGTTCTGAAAACCCTGCAGGAGATGCAGAAACTTACAGCCTCCCAGGAGAACCAGCAGAGAGCAAGACTCTTTTACAGATTTGTTTCTGGGCTGAGAAGTTTACATAACAGCACTCTTGGGTCTCTTGTTCCAAAGATGATGGAAACCTCAAGGTGTGTTTCATCAGCTCACAGTGCAAGAACACCACACATCAATGCCATGGCAAAAACATGCTATAGTTGATGATTTGCTGCAAATGGTTTTAAATTAGAGTTGTATTAGATTTTAAGAGTGGCTTTCAGAAAGATATGAAAACTATACAGAGTGTTATGAGAACCATACAGAGAGGGAAATATGGGAGTGTCAAGCCAGCTGTATGTGCCTGACACATTCCTTTGGATGTGTTTTTATAGCCAAATATCTTTCATGCAACTTTGCTCAAGGACAATGGCTGTAATTCCAAACTCCCAAGTCTGAGTTATAGCAAAGAACACAGTTTTGAGTGTGAGACTTCAGCAGACATGGAAGAGTGCTATTGTTTGGTCTGACTTTGCCCTTCACTCCACACCCTTACTCTTTTGTCCGAGCTGGACTTGAGCTAGTTTACATATACTTGATGTCCTCCATCTGTAAAGACACTAGAGCCTCAGACTGGGTCAATATATTAGTTCATAATACTTATAGTTGTGGAAAAGTCTGATGTGAAGGAAAAAAATTATTTTTCCATGTAATGATCACACTGTTAATACTTACTTTACCATTGTAATTTAATTGGGTTATTAGCATAGCTTTTAAAATCAAGAAGCTTCTTTTTTGTAAGAATTTGCTTAATTTGCTTCCAGACCAATATAAGCTTACATCATTTACATTAAAACACCTTAATAAACCTGCCATATGTTTATTTCAAACATTCAACATGCAGTGATAACTGCAAATAGGGAATTAATTAATAAAAGTCATCTTGTCTACTTTCAGCTCCGTCACTGTCCAGGCCCTGGTGCAGTGTGGGACTCCAGAGTGCTACAGTGCGATCCTTCAAATCCTGAGAACTGGAAACATGAATTCACTTGTGGCAGACCTGGTCACATACACCCTGGGACTGTTGCCCTCTCCAACTCCACAAAGAATACGGGAAATTCTTAACATGGCTCAGTATCAGCCGAGTAGAGCTTCATTTTATGGCTTGAGTCATTCTGTTACAAAGTAAGTAATGATAGCATGCAATTGTACAAAATTACAGTGCTTAGAGTAAACCCTTAAGAGTGTTCACTTTTGGAGGATATTTTTATTTTCATGTATTTGCTCTTTAGGAATAAAATATAGATATTTCCCATTTTCCTCTTCTGTTTCTGATGTGTTTATTTATTCCTTTAGGTTCTACAATGAGAAGAAGATTGTGACAGAAGAAATAGCAGATGTTGCAGACTTCATGGTATCACTGCTTGGCACTGATTGTTCTGGGAAAGATGAACTCAAATACCTCACACTTCGGGTACTTTTTGTTTTCTTCTTTCCAGATACAGGGTATTATTGTAATACTAATATTCTATTTTATTCAAATATATTACTTTACTTCTCTTGGTGGAGAGGAGGTTTTAATCACCTTTCTGTGTTTTCATCATTGCCAGGCTATTGGAAACATGGGTGCAGTAATGGAGAAAGCTAAACCCAGTGTGAAATCTTCTCTGAAGACATGTATCAGAAATGAAGCAGCATCACTTTCAGTTCAGAAAGCAGCCATCCAGGCATTCAGGAGAATGACAATTACTGAAGAGGTAAATTGATCACAAATATCAGGATAAACTGTTCTCAGTTCACTTTAACTGTTCACAGGAGTTATTGAATATGCAAAGCTATTCCCATTATATCAATTCTGCTATCTCACTTTTAGCTGTCTCCAGCTTTTCAGAACCCCTTTAGTAAGTTTCCATACACGTATCTGGGAAACATCCTAACTTAGTGGATGTTGCTCTTTGGAGATGCAGTTTCTTTGTATAGATAGTCTCAGTTTAAATGTGAAGTTCATATCTGTTTCTTTAAGTGTCTTAAATAGAGTTCTGCTTATTTAACAGTAGTGTTAACTAATTAATTACCCCAGACTTAAATGTGTTTTACTAAGAAAAAGTCATGTCCCTATTCAATACTGGCATTTTGTTATCATTGTTAACAGTACTGGGTAGATGTGTGTTTACATTACAGTGACACTACAGCATCCCTTACAGAATAGGTATTATTATACAGAGCATTTCTGCTCAGTGCGGTGAGATAGTTTCAATATTTTAAAAAAATCTCTTCTCTAAAAGATATGCTCATTTCCAGACAAGGCTTGAAAAGGTTTGGAGTCTGGAAACACCTGAAACTCATAACCTCAGATTCAGTTAAACGCATTTAATTCTTTTAATTATTACTTAGTTTTAAACTATGTTTTTAATTTTCCTGCAGCAGTAGATTTTGATCGCCTTTTTTTTCCTAAACTGAATGATCTTTTTTTCCAAATTGTTACAATTTGTCGAGACATATGATTCCCAATGATCAAAAAATCAGAATTCTTAAATAAAACCATAACCTGTATGTATAAGATAAAAAAATAAAGGATAAAGAAAGCAAACCAAAAAGGTGAGGGAAAAAAAGAGGGGGGAAAAGTCAAAATATAAGAAAATAAGGTATAAGAGTGACTATTTAAAAGATCATTTAGTGACAGGACAAGGAAGAATGGGTTCAAATTAAAAGAGAGTAGGTTTAGATAAGTCATTAGAAAGAAATTCTTTACTGTGAGGGTGGTGAGGCCCTGGAACAGGTTTCTCAGAGAAGCTGTGGATGACCCATCAGAGGGGACTTTGAGCAGCCTGGTCCAGTGAAAAGTGTCCCTTCTTATGGCAGAGGAAGTTAGAACTAGATGGTCTTTAAGGTGACTTCCAACACAAACGATTCTGTGATCCTCTGATTCTATGGAAATCAGTTTTAATAAAGCCATATCTTCTATGATGTGTTCTAGCAAAAGAAACTTTAGGAAAATAACTTCAAAGAAACTGTTGTGATAGGCTGTAGAAATAAGGTACAAAAATGGATTCAATGATCCTTATGGATCCCTTCCAATTAAGAATATTCTGTGAATATTTCACCTTATATATTCCCAAAAACAATTTAGCCAGTCATCAATGCAAACCTTTTTGTATTTATATAGGATCGTTCAGTACTTCTCAAAGCATTCCAAGAACTGGATGCACCCACAGACAAACGTCTAGCGTCCTATCTCCTAGTGATGAAAAATCCTTCCCCAAGTGATCTCACAAAGATTTTGAGAGTCCTCACAAAGGAGAAGAGTGAGCAAGTGAAAAGCTTTGTTGCCTCACATATTGCCAACATCCTGGACTCTAAAGAAGTGGGCATTGAAGAGTAAGTGAAATTTAGGCATATATTGGTCTCATTGGAAGAAAAAAGTTTTGATCACAGTTGCAGTAGTAGTTATCTAGCAGTGGAGTTTTTGGTTGGTTTTTCTGTTTATTTGAACAAGCACATCAGCTGAGTAAACTGGCTTTGTCAGAACAGTGCCAGATTACAGTCTTTCCCTTAAGTCCTATGTTTACTGTAAATATGTGCAGAGAGCTATCCATTAGCAATCAGCACAGCTGTATGAATGCCTGCAAGCAGCATAAAAATCCCTTAACTAAGACTAAATGAGTGTTTGGAATATATACTAATCATATTTCAATTGCTATCCTCTTCCCTAGTCTAAAAAGCCGAGTTGAAGAAGCTCTGAAAGGAAATCAGCTTTCAACAGCCAAAGATTTCAGAAAATTCTCACAAAATTATCAGATTTCAAAAAGAGTTTCTGTACCTGGAATTGACCCCATCTCTGCCAAAGTAGAAGGAAATGTGATATTTGATCCAAACAGCTATATTCCTAAAGAGACCATGCTGAAAACCACCCTGCATGCCTATGGATTCGACCCAAGTGATATCTTTGAGGTACGATTATCAAACATATTCGCTAGTATTCAGCTGCTTTCTTTCTTATTTCTGTTTTCTTATAACATATTTCTTTGAATAATGTATTGTTTTTACTAGCCTTGGGAGAAATCTAAAGATCACTGTGACTAAAAGGGGACTTTGATTTGGTCTCAGTGGCATTTAGAGCAAGACATCCTTTATGAAATGTCACTTGCCACTAACTGGATGGACGACCCTGTTGAAGTTATTAAAGGGCTCAGGGTAAAATGAACACATCTGTAACAAATTGACTTTGTGCTAATGAATCCTTACTGGCACACTGAAGTACTCATAGTAGATTTTAAGTGAGACACAACCTATGCATAGGTTTTTTTTGCACCTCACCACAGAGATAAAATGGATTATAAGACATAGTGTTTCATATCTTCCCTTAAGAGTCATGAGCTTCTAGGAAACACTGTAAATGCATTTTTTGCTCCCCAGAAAGTCTATTTGTTTTGAAGTTCCAAAGGAAAGGGGGCAGCTGTCTCAGTTATGCATTTTCCTTTCTTTTCATTTCAGCTTGGCTTGGATGGAAAGGGATTTGAACCAACACTGGAAGCACTGTTTGGAGAGAAGGGATTTTTCCCAGACACTGCAACCAAGGCCTTGTACTGGGCTGATGGCAAAGTGCCAGAGCAGGTTTCCAAGGCGCTTTTTGACTATTTTGGTTACTCACAGGATGGCAAGCAGGATCAGGTACAGCTTGAAAACATTTTCTGTGCAGAATAGCATTCCAAATTTTACACAGCAATTACAACACTTACTACTTTATATGTTTTTTTCTCCTCACTGGTGAGATAAACAGAAATCCTTAATGTTATTTAAAAACGTGCTTTCATAATTGTATTTGGAGGCATCTTTTTCTGGAGAGAAATCTGTAAGTGCATGTGCAGAATAGCTGACATTCACTAAGTACCTGTTTTAGATATATGACCTTAAAAACTTCTTATAAAACTGTTTTATTGCCTTCTGACTGAATTTGCAGGATATCATGAAGGGAATAATACTTAACCTTGAAAAACTAATAAAAGAATTGAGCAGCAATGAAGCTCCAGAAGGAAGAGCATATCTAAGGATCCTGGGAGAAGAACTTGGGTACATGAAACTCAGTGATTTTAAACTGCTGGGAAGCTTGATTTTAAAGAGTGTTAAAACTCTTCAGACTGTTCCTGAAATGGTATGTTTCTTATGCAGCAATGTGCATTACCAACTTTTGTTTCAACTGGATTATTTTTAAGATTTAGATTGTGTTTAACTATTATATAAAAATATATGATACTTGCATGAAAATAAAATTATTGAAAATAAAATATCCAGGCTTATATTGAAGGACTCTGAGAAATCCATGAAGACTCCTCAGTAACCTAGTCGAGTCCTCCTGGAAGACTGGTGAGGGGAAAGAAAAAAGGAAAGTTCAGATCATATTGTATTATCGAGATATCTACTGGAACAATTCCCGAAACTTTAGTACCGTCTGTTAAGCTACATTGCTAATTTTTAATTATGGAAATATGTGTTAATATTAAAAATTTCATCTTTGTCATGTTACAAAGAAAAGATGTAGTACATTTTAGGAATATTTAGTACTATTCCTCTTTCATTGAAGTAAAATAATGCTTTGCCATTGACTTTGGAGAAACCAGAATGTTATGTGTTATCTTAACCAATTCACCTTTGTATGTGTATGTTAAGGTAGATAACCTGTGTATATCAAGGCTGGTAAAAAAATCTGGTATTCATTTAAAGTTGAGATTTTGCTGACAGTCTTTAGTATATTTTTTGAAACAATGAATCTGTGGAAATTAAATTCTCTACTCTATATGAAATTAACTTTTGGATTATAGAGTTGCAATCATTCCCTGATCAGTTTGAAAAGTACAAAATGTGCATATTCCAAAGTGTGGATTTGTTAGTGTTCATTTCTTTGTTTGATTCACAGATTGCACAAGCCATCTCAAAAGGTGTTGACAAGGATCTATTTGTCCACTACATTTTCATGGACAATGAGTTTGAGCTTCCAACTGGAGCAGGTTTACAACTGAAGTTTGCCTTGTCTGGAATAGCAACACCTGGGGCAAGAGTAGCTGTGAAGCTTCATCAAAAAAGCGTGAGTCCCAATAGTTGTCTATACTTTTTCTCCTCCTAATAATCTAGATTTTCATTTATGGATAAAACTGTAACACCAGAAACATTTTAAAGATTGCAAAATGTTCTCGATATTAAAAAACCCTAACTCATCAGAGGTCTTTGGTTAATTTGTGGATGACATTTAGATTAGATTACGAAATAATGCATATAAGAAATTAAGAATGAGACATAATAAAATTTATTAATTATAAGTATTTCAATCACTCTTTCCAACATAAAACATTTTTATCTGTTTCTTTCTCTCCCCCTGCACTCAAATTACTATGGAAAAAAGCTACAGCATGTGAATTTGCTATTCAAGCCAAAAAATTAAGAAAACATTTTGTTGTGGCCAATTCAAAGTGAAAAAATTTGATTAGCATTTGAAAGAAATATTAAAAATTGAGTCAATTAAAATATTTTTTTTCACCTGAGAGGAAATAATCTTAAAATTGCAGCAAGGAAAAAGCATATGACACAAAATTAATTATCCACTTAAAATTAAAAAAATAAAGTTTAGATTCCTTTTTACAGTTCTAATTACTGCTTTGCTCTAACCTAGTCAATATTTTGTAAGAATTTCTTAGTAGTTTCAGTTCATCTAAACTTTTCATTTTCTACCATATACAAGATCTAAGTAAAAATAAAAAAATAAATCCTAAAATTTAATACTTGTTGTCATATAGTTAGTTTTGGAATCTTTTCCAGAATTTTGCATTCTGTCCCTTCTTTCTTAATGGCCAAAGCAAAAGCTTGAAAATAAGCTAGTTTGTGTTTAAAGAAATTCCAATCTTGGATCCATTTCTTTTTTGTCAAACAGTTTGCTCATTGTCTTTGAAAACTGATAATTTTTTTTCTTACAATGGAAAACTGGCTTGTCTTCAGATTTAAAAATACGTGCAAGTAGCTCCATGTATAAAATCTTTCTGAAGCATGAGTATTTTTACATTAAAGTAGGTAGGGATCCTTGATGTTATCATCTTCCTGGGTTTTTATATTACAGTTACATTTACATGGGCCATTTGATTATGTGATTTGGGAAACAGATTTTTTGAATAGCAAAATCAATTATATAAAACTTATCTCTGTATTATCTGGAGTGGTGCAGTTTTTTTTGTATAACCAGCAAGAAATGGATTGGGCAAATAAATACCCCATTTTATTTTTTATTAAATAGATGCAAGCAGATCTCATTGCTAAACCTTCAGTAGCAGTTGAGTTTGTGACACACCTGGGAATAAACATGCCTGAATTTGCTGGAAGTGGTGTGGAGATGAATTCTAATATATTCCATGAATCTGGAATTGAAGCACATGTTAGTGTAAAAGCTGGACAATTGAAGTTCAGCACTCCTGCTCCAAAGAGTCCAGTAAAACTCCTCAGTATCAGGTAATGAGAACTGAATGAGAACTATGTTCTTTCTCTTCTTGGTTTTCATTTTGGTGGAATTGAAAGATTGGGGCAGGCATGGAGAAATTTTCAGTTCAGAAGAATCACAGATGTTGTAAAAGTGGGATAACTTATTTTGAAGACAAGGAAATATGCCAGATAAGTGACGACTTGGAGTCACGGCTTACATTTGTCACTACTTTTGAAATTTTATACAAAACTTTTGCAATTTCCATTATTTTTCTTTCTTTCACATAAAATTATTATAATAGCAATACATATTTTAAACTGAATTTAAATTAACTACTTACATTAATTTTAGAGAGAGCAAATGGCTCAATACACTAAATTATAATTATCAATAATAATAACTACACCATTTAAAGCCAGATATTGTTTCACATTAATAAGTGAGTTTTATTTAGAAGTAACTGTGTTAATAGGGCATCTGAGCACCTGTCCTGTGGATAAATGGCTTACTTTTCTGTTCCAGCAATACACTGCATCTGGTGTCTCCAGCAAAAACTGAAGAAATTCCAACTCTGATAGAGAAGCAAGCAACCTCAACTTCTTGCAAGCCTTTCATTCCTGGTCTAAATTTCTGCACCAAAGTATTGTACTCTAATTCCACTGACACAGAGGCAGTTCCATATTTTCCCTTGACTGGAGAATCCAGGTAAGTCATGTTTATTTTGTGCTAACTACCTTCCCTCTTAGTCTCCAGTAGTCTCCCATATCAAGCTTACCTTTAAAAATCTTTCAAAACTTACTGGCAGCAGCAGCTCAGAAAGAGAGCTGTTGAGAATTGTATGATTTCTTCTGTTTGTGGACATGGACAAAGAAGTTATTCACAAGGCATTTGTTTACTCCTTCTGTAGATTTGAGGTTGAATTAGCACCCACAGGCAAAGTTCAGGAGTACTCTGCAAGTGCAAACTACGAACTGCAAAGAGAAGGAAATGATCAGATAGACACCTTAAAGTTTGCTGTCCAGGCAGAAGGTAAGAGTCAAAAATCCTGTGTGATTTTGCTCAGTTTTGAACTGTCATTTACCAGAAAAGACATTTTTATTAATAAATCTTAATTCTTAGCAGTGTAAGATGGAACACCATTTTCACACCCAAACAGACCAACAATTTAACCGCATTTCCTTTCATATAAGTGATCCAAGTGCAAGATTTTCATTATGAGAAGCTGATTTTGTATTTTGCATGATTTTAATAGTGTGATGTTGGTGAATAGAAGCAAGGAAGAGGACATGCTCAGGGAGTCTATATAAGCAAGAGAAAAATATGTTTCTTGTGAAATATGTAATGAAAGCATCCAAAACATCTGTGGGATCATTTAAATAACCAAAGTATTAGTGGGTAGGTGGGTCAGCCCATGGTGTGTTTAGAAGATGAGAAGAAAAAAGATGACCCAGTTGCTAATCAGACTCATCAAAAGTTGTGTTAGATCTTTTGCAGGATATAATTTTCAGCTGATCCTTTTTTGTTCTCCTTTTAAGAAAAGTCCAAACAGATTCCATAGTTGTGAATAACCAAGGTACATTATATTTTCTAGGTGTAAACCAGCATGAGGCCACATTGACCTTCAGGTACAACAGAGACAAAAAGATTTTGACCAGTGATGTCCAGATTCCAGATGTTGATGTTGACTTTGGCACAAACTTCAGAATTACTGATGAATCAATTTCTGAGAAGAAAGCATACACCTTTGTCTTAGATGTCAACAACAAGAAGATTACAGAAGTTACTCTTACTGGCCAGATAAGGTAACTCAGGAAAACATTTAGAATTTAACAGCTACCTTTGAAAAGATTTTATTGGAGGTAATAATGTGGGGAAATTTTGTCTCATTTTGGAGAAGTTTCTTAAATATAGAGACAGATAAACCAAATTTAAAAAACTTTAAAGTATTTTATTTTTAATACATAAAATGCATACATATAATACATTGATTGATCTTTCCTATTGTATGTATACATATCATTTGTGTTACCAGTTCCTTGAGGTAGCTCTTCCATGTTTGCACACACATGACTACAAGAATGCATTGTACTACTGTTATTGCAGGTGTGATAATCCAAGGATATAAACAAGGCAAGGTTTGTTCAGAGAGGTATTATCTTTTAGTGGATATGCTTGGCTCTAAAAAAAGTTATTACATCTCCCCATGAAGAAGTCTAATGGCACTCAGTAAGAAACAAAACCAAAAATAACGGAGAGCTTCCTGTAAAAATTCCCACGCTTCTTGATGAGAATATTTCCGGGCATATCTACAGGGGAGCTAACAAAAATGTTCAGCCTGCCAGGGTTTCTAAAATTGTCTGCCTCACAAGCCCATAGTGAAATGGGGGGATCACATTCTTTAATAAACCTCAATCTTCCATGGAATTCTGTGATCTTGATGGTGCCCCAGGGAGTCTTTGTCTTTGCTGTTCATGTAGAATTGCCTCTGATATCAGTGGGAGCTTTGGACAGATGTCAGGGACCTCAATTCCCTTTCATTTGCACTAACATAACATTAGAATTTTGCTCAAGTCAACAAAGTTACAGAGATATAAAATAAATGTGAATAAAGGAAAATGAAGCCCACTGGCATAATATATTTTGCCAAGTGTTTTGTTTCTATGTGATTCATGGCCACAGTCTGTATCCTGAGCAGGGAATTCAGCTTGAGTAAGGCATTTAGAATTTAGTTCAGTTACAACTTTACCAGGACAGGTACATATTCCCATCCTTTTCTTTCCTGTGAAATTAACACAGACTCATTACTGTGTGTATCTGCACAGTAGCATTATAATAGTCTGCACAGATTTTCCAAAGTAACTAGCAGAAGCTGAAAATATTCCTTGAATTAGAACACTATTTACAAGTTTGATCCAATCTTATTTTTTATAACACTTATTATGCCTTTGCTATATATTTAAATGCTGAAATTGCTCCTGAAAAAACACAACTAAATATTTTTGTTCGCATTCATTTTTTCTTTCACAGATATGCTGGAGTGGAAGAAGCAATGTTAAGAGGCACCATTTCTTTTCCTCGCCTGGAAACAGAACTTAGAAGTGAAGCATTGGTTAATTATTCACCAAACAAAGCATATCTTCAGATCAGCTCAGCTGCAACAATTCATGGAATCTCAGTTTCAAAAAGAGTTCTTCTCAGATATGGTAAAGGCAAAAACATGATCCACATACACAACCCGTAAATTTAAGCATCTTTTTATATTAGTTCATAGTATCTCTCAAAATAAGAATATTACTAATTTTACCCTTTTCTTTTAAATACATGATTTTTTAGATGCTGAGAAAGTTGAGCTGGAGTGGAATTCAGGAGCCAGTGCTGCTGTGAAAAAACTGTCTTCTGCCTTCCCCATTGACTTTTCAGACTACCCAAAAACCCTAGAGAAGAGTGCCAGTGAGCTTCTGGATCGGAAAGTGGCTCATACAGATATGACACTGCGACATATCATGTCACAATTTATCGTGGTATGGTTTTCAACCTGCAGTAGATACTACAGCTCCAGTACATAGCCCTGAGGAATGCCTGCTTCCCCCATGAAAGCCAAAATAAGAACTACTTGTAAAATCACTCATCAGATTGAATAAGCTGTGTATTTCCAGCTTTGATAGAACAAGTCACTTTACTTTAGCAGATACCTAGACCCCCGCGTTTGGGTAGTTCAAATAACTTTCAGATTACTTCACTGGGAAATCCTAAAACTTTTTATTTACTTTGAAAAACTTTTCTCCTCACTGCAGGCAACCAACACCTGGCTGCAAAAGACATCAAAAGATGTCCCTTATGCCCAGGCTCTGCAAGACAAACTAAGTGCACTGCAGGAACTGAACATTCAGAAACTTAACCTGCCTGTTATCACCATTCCTGAAGAACTTTTCCTGAAAAAGTAAGGATTGAAATTGGGATAGTGAAACGGGAAACTGAAAATAGATATTCGTTCACAATTTAGTGTTATTTTATTTTACTTTAGTTTTATAAAACAGCATAGAATTGCTGTAAACATTAGCATAAAATTGGAATCATAACAAAGAACTTTCAGAGAAATGAAATTATATGGAGGAATTGATGCACATATTTAATACAGATTTGACTTCATGTAGTACCTCAATAGATCCCAAAGTATTGTATTGTATTATAAGGTATACTGAATAGAAGTACAGCATTCAACAGTCTTTAAGCCACAGAACTAATGAAGCCAGGTTTTTCTCATAGATTTGTATCCTACATCCCTGCAGACACTTCGGCCATAACCCTCATAGCTGTACAGTTTCCTGTGCAGTCCTGTTGGACAGTTCTTCCCATTCCCCTTCACATACTGGTTAACCTCCACCAGTAGAGCAACCTGACCTCCTCCCATGCCTGATGTGCTCAAAGGGAAGTTGTGCACATATGGACTGGATGCTTGCAGTAGTTTGGTCACATCTCTTCTATCTAATAGAGTTTCACAGGACTTGTATGAATGTCATTACCCTTCTGTCAAATTTCATAGAAATGAAATGCTGAAATGAATGTAAAGGACAACAGAGGCTAGTGTAAGATTGGATTCCAAAAACAAATGGAGAAGAGTCTTGAATTTTGTATGTCTTAGATCTCCTTTTCCATGTATTATCTTTAATTGTGCTAATATGATATTTTGTGTTAATGAAAGACATCTCTATTGCTGCCATTGTGCTCCTGAACTAAGTATAAGCAAGGAATAAACTGTTTTTTCCCCTAGGTTGTTATTATCTATGCTAATAATAATAATGGACTTTTTTACTGCTCTTTAATATAGCTTTTTAAGTCTTTTGATGTAAAGGAACAAATTTCAGAGGTGTGTGCTTAATTTTCATCTTAGGATGGAGCACTAAGTGTAAACATTCAGGATTACGCAATATGAAAGACCAGTTTGGGAAACAAGAAAATTATCTTTGCCAGCTTATTGTTCATTCAAAAATTAAGGCCAAGTTTCCTTCTGTATTTGCCTTTTTCTAATTACACTTTTTCAGCCAACAATCCATTTTCCAGTCCTAGTTCCTGGTCAAGTGCTTAGATTTTTTATTTCCTTTTATTCAGTTCAAAAAAATGCTGAATATTTGGAGAAACTTTTGAAATGCTTATACTGATAAAGATAGATAAATTCTTAATTTTAGATTCTTGTCATGTCTAATTCTAATATGATTTCATGCATTTCTATAAGAATGCATCACTTTTTAAAAGACGTACTTGCCTTTTTCTGGTACTCAGCATCCCACAAGTGTGCCAGTGATGTTGGAGGATTTTTTTTACTTTACCTACAAGTCCGTTTGTTTATGAAATGAGAAGAAAAAACATTGAAACAATTCCCTGATACCAAAAGTTTCAAAATACTTTTGATAAATTCTGATGAATGAGTGCTTGAAAGTGTTTGATCATTACATTTCTCTCTGTAAATAATGTAGGTAAGCTCAGTATCATGGGCAGAGGAGGAAATAGTGAAAACTCCTGTATATGTTTTATGAACTTAGTTTCTAACAGTTATCTTTATTTTCCAGTGAAGGTCGGGTCAGATACAACTTAAATAAAAACAGTTTTGTAATTGATATTCCACTGCCATTTGCGGGAAGATCGTCCAATGATATATGGATGCCAAAAACTGTTAAAACACCCCCTCTGGTAATGGAGTCCATGGGAATAAGTGTGCCATCTCAGGAATACAGAATCCCAGCATTTACTGTTCCAAAATCCTATCCTTTCCGTGTGCCTTTACTGGGCAAGTTAGAGGTCTCTGCTGATATGTACAGCAACTATTACAACTGGACAGCCACATACACCTTGACTAACAGCACCACAGAGAGAGCGACCAGCGTAAAAACTACCTATAACACAAACGCTGATTCCGTTTTTGAGCTGCTTTCCTACAGTGTGAAAGGTAAGAATGTTTGTTAATAGTGCAATGTTTGCAAACCTGCTTTAATTATTTTATATGCCTAATATCAGGTACAGTACATTTGTTTGCCTGCGCTTTTATTTAAAGACAGGTGTTGGGCGATCTCATATCACTTTCCCTTTGATTTTAAAGATATTATGTGTCTCTTTATTCCAGAACTGAAGGTGAATTCAGTTTAATTCAGTAAACTTTCAGAGTCCATTTTTTCCTGGATATTCCTTACTTACTGCTTACTAAAGAAAATGTCCTTCAAAACTGAAGGCATGACTCTACACACACTTGTGCAGCTTATAAGCCAACTGTTTTCAAGATCAGGTGTGCAAGTGTATGTGTAGATATGCCCACAGTTTATTTCTCGGTCTATTAATATGGGAATATATGTATATAAAATTGTCCTATATTTTTTAATGTCCATATATTGTCATAATATTGTATTTTAAGTTATTTCCCCTACATTTGCAGTTTGGGTTCTCAAACTGCAAATGTATAACCTGACTTCATTTTCGTCTAAACCCATCACCATAACTGAGGCATGATAAAGAAAACACTAAAATCCAGGAATGTTAGATATGGGCTGTCCTTGAGCCCATCTTCTTAATTTAAGTTTAAATAATGACATAATTTTATGTAATTTCACATTAATTTATTTAGTAGAGTAGTGTAGAAACTTTATTTACTTGTAGTTAAAAACTTTAGCTTCAAATATCAAAATAGTAGCCATAAAAATGGCTACAAAAATAATTCAGTATTTACCAAAGCACTTAGGCCTTTAAAACAAAGTGGTATAACAGCAATTGCAATTCAAGCAGTAGCATAGAAGATCAGTGGCATCAGACAAGTTTCCAAAGGTGAAAAGGTATAGACACACTTACCTTTTGTCTCTTTGTTCCTATTTCAGGTTCTGGAGAAGCATCATATAATAGAAATGGATTCATCTGTGCATATGAAAATCACCTAAAGCACAGAGTCTTAACATCAGTTTTTAAGCTGTCTGGCAGAAAGAATTACGAACCTATTCCATTTGCAAACTACAGCTTATCACTTACAGCATCAAGTAATCTGGGTTCTCAGCTTTCATTTTCCAGTGATATTGTTTCTGAAAAGATAAATAACATGAATACCAATAACGTCAAAATGGAAGGGCAGCTGGAAGTGGCTTCAGTGTTTGCAAGAAGCATTTACACTCTGTCTACCACATACAATGAAAAGAGACGGGTTTTAGAAGGAAAATCGAATCTGAAGCTGAATTCTTCTTACCTCCAGGCTACCAATCAGATATCTGGCAGATACAGTGATAGTTCATTTTCTGTCACTTCAGTTTCTGATGTACAAAATGGGCTATTAAAGAACACAGCTTCACTGAAGTGTGAAAACAGCCAGCTGAAGATGTCATCTGAAACCAACGGGAGGTATCAACATAGTGCAGGTGTCAATAAGCTTGAAATAATTTTGTCAAAGAAGATGGCAGCACTTCGATCTGAATACCAAGCCACTTACAAGCAAATCCAGTATTTTGCCTTGTTTGCAGGTTCTCTCAATTCCCAGGATCTTGTTTTCAACACTGATATCTCCCTGACTGATCAGAAGAATCGAGCTGCACATAAGTCATCACTCAATGTCAATCGGTACGGTCTAGCCAGCAGTGCCACCACCAACGTGCAGTTTAGTCCCTTGGCAATGCAGAGTGAAATGAATGCCAAGCTCGACACTGCTGGAGGCTCCGTGTCACTGTCCTCTTCTGGGCGCTATGGGAAAAACAATGCAAAATTCAATGTAGGCGGAAGAGTGAGCCTAACAGAAATAACACTGGGAAGTGAATATCAGAGTACGGTTCTGGGTATGGACAACAAACATGTTTTAAACTTCAGAGTTAATAGAGAAGGACTAAAGTTTTCAAATAATTTGCAGGGATCATTCAAAGATATTAAGTTGGAGTATACAAATGATTTGAATATTCCAGGCTTATCCTTAACATTTGTTTCAAAATTAGACAACAGCTTCAGCTTTGACAAGTTCCACAAGCATGTTTTTGACCTCCAACTGGAGCCTAGCTCACTAACAGCTAAACTGAGCAATAATCTTAAATACTCTAAAACAGAAGTTTCCAACAAAGCAGAACTCCTCCTTGAGCCTCTGAATATGAACTTGGGTGGCAATGTCAGAGGAGCCCATGGAGCAGATGAAATAAGGCACACCTACACCCTTACATTTGCTGGTCTAACTGCAGACTTGAAAACAGACACCATGGCAAACATTCAAGGCGCTGCAGTGAGTCACAGAGTTCATCTGGATGTGGCAGGACTTTCTTCCTCAGTTACCATGAACACAAACTGTGATTCCAAACCTCTCCGTTTCAGCAATGCTGTGCGTTCCACTATGGCCCCATTTGTCATCACTGCTGATGTACACACCAATGCTAATGGAAAGTTGGTTGCTGTGGGTGAACACACAGGAGACTTGTACAGTAAATTCCTGTTTAAAGCTGAACCTCTTGCTTTCACTTTCTCCCATGATTACAGAGGCTCTACCAGCCATAGCTTGAAGTCCAGAGGGAGGTACACTACGCTGCTTGACAACAAAGTTCATGTGCTTTTTACTCCATCAGAGCAGTCAAGTGTTTGGAAATTGAAAAGTCAGCTGAACAATAATGTATATTCACAAGATTTCAGTGCTTACAATAAGGCAGAAAAGATTGGTGTTGAACTTAATGGAAGAGCTTTAGCAGATCTCTCTGTAATGGACACATCATTCATACTACCATTAACATCTGAAGAAGTTAACTTAATTGATGTATTGGGTCTCAGGGACAGCATATCAGAGCCTCAAGAATTCAGCATCTCTGGCTTTGTGAAGTATGACAAAAATAAAGATATTCATGTTATTAGCCTACCCTTCTTGGAAGATTTGCCAGCTTACTTTGAAAAACTCAGAGGCACCATTCTATCCACGCTGCAGGCCGCACAAAGTTACCTGAAAAGCATAGACATAGAACAACACATGAAAAAATACAAGGCCACTTTGGACAAACTGCCACAGGACATTAACGATTTCATGGAAAAATTAGATATCAAAGGCAAAGTTAGCAGCATGAAAAATAATTTCGTTGCTTTCACAAAGGACTACAGAATAACATCTGATGACCTCCAAATTATGCTGGAAAAAGCCATGGACAATCTTCAAGAAATACTGTCTCAGCTGAAGACGTATCTGATACAAGTTGAGCAATACATCAAAGATTGTTATGAGCAGTACGACATTAAAGCACTTGTTGCACAGCTTCTTGATCAAATAGTTGAAACAATGACAGCTCTAGATAACAAATATCAGGTAAGAAAAAGTGTAATCAACATCATTGAAAAATTGCGGGTTTTTTTCCAGCAATATGATCTTAACAAAATTGGAAGCAGCACTTTTGCTTGGATTAAAAATGTTGATGATGAGTACGAGATTACAGCTAAGATACAGGAAAACCTAGAACGACTCAAGATTCAGATTCAGGATTTTGATGTCAGAAGCATGGCGGAAAATTTGAAACGACAGATTAAAGCATTTGATGCTAAAGAATGTTTAGAAAAATTTAAGCAATCTTTGCCAATCGAAAAAATTAATGAAATTCTTGAACAAATCAAAGACTTTATTCTAAATTGGATAGAGGAGTATGAATTATCTGAGAAGATCAGCGCTTTCCGTGGTCATGTACACAAACTGATTGTAAAATATGAAATTGATAAGCAGATATATTTTTTAATTGACAGAATGATAGAACTGCTTAAAACGTACAGAATAAAAGAAACTGTCCAGAAACTGACCATCTACCTGCAAAATACTGATTTGAAGTCATGCTTTGATAAAGTTGTTGCTTTTGTTGATGAGGCTGTCAAGAAAGTGCAAACCTTTGATTATGAAAAGATGATAAAGCAAGTCAACAAGTTCCTTGACATGATTATTAAAAAGCTCAAGGCTTTTGACTATGACCAATTTGTAGATGACACAAATAAAAAAATTCGAGAAGTGACACAGAAAATAAATGAGGAACTCAGAAATCTAGAACTTCCACAGAAAGCAGAAGCACTGAAGCAGTATATAAGAGATTTTAGATCTGTGATTTCAAAGTACATGGAACGATTAAAGGACACGAAGCTTGCTGCGATCATTAACTGGCTCAGGGAGCTCATAGACTCAACGACGTTTGCTAATCTCAAAGCCAAGGTAAATGAACATCTGGAAGACCTGCGAGAGAGGATTTCTGAAATGGATATCTCCCAGGAATTCCAGTGGTGTCTTCAGAAGATAAGCCAATTCTACAATACTGTTGTCATATACATTTCTGACCAATGGAACACAGCTTTTAAAAAAATCTCTGTGTTGGCTGAAAAGTATGATCTAAAAAATTGGGCTGAAAATTTAAACCAGTTTGTTGAAACTGGATTTAAAGTCCCTGAAATCAGGATGGTTATAGTCACTATACCTGCCTTTGAGGTTAGTCTCCGAAGTCTTCGGGAAGCAACATTTCGAACACCAGAATTCATTGTCCCACTGACTGATCTCCGTATCCCCTCCTATGAGATCAATATTAAGAGACTAAAGGACATGAAAATTCCAATGAAATTTACTACCCCAGAATTTAAAATTCTAAATACCTTTCAAATTCCTTCCTTCACAATTGACTTGATTGAAGTTAAGCTTCTGATTGTGAGAACAATAGACAAATTAATGTCTGCAGAATTTCAGTTACCATCCGTCAATGTCTATTTGAAAGATCTGAAGATGAAAGATATGCCTTTTTCTGACATTTCTTTCCCAGAAATGCAAATGCCTCAGTTTCAAATACCAGAATTATTGATTCCAAAGCTAGATTTAAATGAGCTCCAGATTCCTAACATGAAGATACCAGAGTTCCAGCTCCCACATATCCCACATACTGTGACTGTCCCTACATTTGGCAAATTATCTGGTGCTTTCAGAGTCACTTCTCCATTCTTCACACTGTCTACGCAAGCTGAGCTTCGTAATACTACAACATCTGCAAACAGTCCAGAATTTGTTACCTCCGTTTCAGCTCAGACAACATCCAAATTAGACTTCCTAGTTTTTAGTGTTATTGCAGATTCACGTCTCCTGGCCCCTGACATGAAGCAGCTGAACCTTAAAAATGCCATGAAAGTCAACCATAGGTTCCTTAAAGTTGATCACACCAATGAAGTGGTATTTTTAGGAACCTCGGTAGAAGGTGAGGCTGAAACTAGAGCAAACTTACATACAAAGAAAAATTCAATAGAGCTACAGAATAGTTTAATGGTCAAGCTGCAAAGAAAAATTTGGTTGCAGAGTGGAATGGCATATTCTCACAGACTGAATATTCCACAAGCTGATTTCTCCAGCCAGGCTGATCTGGTCAATAACGTGACAACAGAGGTAGAAGCAGGATACATATCATTTACCTCTGCTGGTAAAGGAAACTGGAAATGGGCTTCACCTAATTTCTCAGATGAAGGCACTCATGATTCACATGCCACTTTCAAGATTGAGGGCCCCACTATTACATTTTCTGCCAACAACAGAATAAATGATAAGTACCTGAAAGTCAACCAAGTCGTGAGATGTGAATGTCATCCCTTACTGTCTGCAGCACTTCAGATTCAGTCTGAAATTGAGTCACAGCGTGTGGGACGTAGCCTTCTGAATGTGAAAGGCACAGGAGACCTTCTAGGAATGAAAGTAGAATTAACAGGCTCTCACAATGCACGGCTCCATGGACGGATTACTGGAACTGTAAATAATGAGCTTTCCTTCTTGGCATACCCTTCTGAAATTCGTCTTTCAACAAACAATGATGGAAATGTGAAAATCAGTTTTCCAATGAAACTGACGGGCAAAATTGACTTCCTGAATAACTATGGGTTTGCCCTCAGTTCTTCTGTTCAGCAGGTCAACTGGCAAGCTACTGGCAGATTCAATCAGTACAGATATTCCCATAATATGTCTGCTGGCAACAATGATGACAGAATTGAAGCTCATATTGAAATGAATGGAGATGCCAATCTGGATTTCCTAAACATTCCCCTAAGCATTCCTCAGATTCAGATTCCCTACACTGGAATCAAAACTCCTCAGCTGAAAGATTATTCACTGTGGGAGCAGGTAGGCCTGAAGGAATTATTGAAGACAACAAGACAATCCTTTGATTTAAATTTGAATGCTCAGTATGAGAAAAACAAAGACATGCATGCAATCCCACTTCCTTTAGCAAAAGTGCATGAAGCACTTAATAAAAATATCCTTTTATTCAACAAGCATTTTGAGAAAGGAAGAAATGCAGCTTTAGATTTTCTCACAAAGTCATATAATGAAGCCAAAACAAAACTGGACAAATACAAAATACAAACATCACTGAACAAAATACCACGGACCCTCAGGATTCCAGGATACACCATTCCAATTCTGAATATTGAAGTTTCTCCTTTCACTGCTGAGGTGCCAGCCTTTGGTTTCACACTTCCAAAAGAAATAAGCACAAGAGGATTCACAGTCCCAGTAATTGGCTTTTCAGTTCCATCCTACACCCTGGTTGTGCCTTCTTTTGAGCTTCCAGTTCTTCACATCCCCCAGGATCTACGCACTCTAAAGCTTCCTAGATTCAGAATCAACAGCTCAGCAAACAACATCTTAATTCCTGCCATGGGTAACATTACTTATGACTTCTCATTTAAATCCAGTGTAATCACTTTAACTACAAATGCTGGGCTGTTCAATCAGTCAGATATTGTTGGGCATCTCAGCGTCTCATCCTCTTCTGTCATCGAGGCACTGCAATTTAAGCTGGATGGTTCAACGAGTTTGACAAGAAAAAGGGGGTTGAAGCTGGCCACAGCATTGTCCCTGAGTAATAACAAATATCTAGGAGGAAACCATGATAGTACTATCAGTCTCTTAAAGAGGATCATGGAAGCTTCCGTGGCAACAAATATAGAAGTTGACACACCCATTTTAAAAATGAATTTCAGCCAAGAGCTTTCTGGAAATACAAAATCTAAACCCACTCTTTCCTCAGGGATAAAATTAATGTATGATTTTAATACTCCCAATTATGGTACCAGTGCTACAGGAGAAATTGCTCACAGATTTGCTTTAGAGAGCCTTACATATTACATATCAGTAGAATCTTCTACAACCGGGGATATTAATGGAGTATTCTACACTGGAAATGCATTTTCTGGAAGTTTAGACCATGAGGCAAATGCCTATTTGAATGCTAATGGAGCTCGGTCATCCCTCAAATTCGAGGCCCACTCTAAAGCAGATGGACTCTGGATCATTGAAATCAAAGAATTACTTGCAGTTGAAGCATCTACCCGTCGCATTTATGCAGTCTGGGAGCATAATGGGAAGAACTATGCACAATGTACATCTCATTTCACAACAACAGGGACTCAGAGATGCAAAGCAACCTTAGAGCTGGCTCCTTGGGATGTATCAGCCGATCTTCAGATTCAAGCCATTCAGCCAAATCCCTACCTGGGCATGGCATCAGTTAATGAGGTTGTTGTAGTGAAAATCAGTCCTGCAAACCAGAAAGCTGGCTGGAAGGGGGAAGGCCAAATTCACTCACTATCTCTCAGTCATGATATGCAGTTATCAAATGAAAAATCAAAGGCAAGATTTTTTATTTCTGGATCTTTGGAGGGATACATGGACTTCCTCAAATTCATCAAGTGCCCCATTTCTGAGAAGAGCTTATGGGATATTTTGAAGCTGGATGTCACTACCAGTGCTGACCGGAAACAGAACTTGAATGGCTCAGCATCCCTTGTGTACACAAAGAGTGAGGATGGTTACTTTTTCCCCATACCTGTGAATAAGCTGACCGATGGCTTCACTGTCACTATTCCTGGGTTACACCTAAAGGCTCCAAGCCCTGTCCTCAGCACTCCAGAGTTCAACCTTCCTTTCACCACTCTCCAGGTCCCAGCATACACCGTTGACTTGCGCAACATAAAAATTCCACAGACGCTAAGCACAATGCCATTTGATATCCACTTACCAACACTGCCAAAGCTAAGATTCCCCAAAGTGGATGTAGGAGCAAATTACATTACATTAGAAGAATATAAAATGCCATTTTTTGAAGTGACAATACCTGAATACCAAATAACTATGTCTCAATTCACTTTACCAAAGAGTGTTTCATTTGGCAGTTTCTCTGTAGATCTAGATGAAGTGGCTAATAAAATTGCAGATTTTGAAATCCCTACAATTACCATTCCTGAACAGAAAATTGAGATCCCCCCTCTGAAAATATCCTTGCCTGCTGGAATTTACATCCCATCATTTGGTGCCTTGACTGGATCTTTCAAAGTTGTTTCCCCTTTGTACAATGTCACCTGGAGAACAGACTTGACAAATAAGAAGGACTCTTTTGAACATTCCATTGATTCTACCTGCAGCTCAACGTTGCAATTCCTGGAATATGACCTGAATGGTAAGACATTAAAATTCTATATGCCATGATTTTGGAGGAAAATAATTATTGTAAACTGGGGTTTTTTTAGATCTTTTTTCCCAAGGGCTTTGCATATGAAGCTGTGTCTGTCTATTTAGCATTGACGTTAGATGACACTTCTTTTATCAGCAGTGGCGTTTTTTTCACAAATTATCATATTTGTATATGATATAAATATATCAGAATCTCAGTCAGTCACCCTGAAGGCTAATGACTTCAGGGTATTTCATATGTTTGTCATATCGATGATGAGATATAATATGAATTTTAAAATACTCCAGTCAAACAAATGTTTTCATGTCTTTCTATGTGGGAATTATGGGCAATCAGTTTCTTGAAGCGCATAATTGGACATGTTAGTGAAATACCCCACAACTGGCTGTCTAACATAGAACTGGATATATCTTTTGTATTTATTGTTGGTAATGCACACATTTGAAATCTTCTTCACAGTTGTTTCAAACTACGAATATAAAGAAGGCGTGTTTGTTGTGAAGACAACTGGCAGCTTTTCACATCGTGATATGAGTGCAAACTACAAGGAAAATCTAACTATTTCAGGATTTGGGTAAAGATTTGCTCTAATAATATAATTTATAGTAGACATAATTGCAAATGATGTGTTGTTTCTTTAATCTCTAATGCCCGAGGGTGCTTTGCAGTAATTAATAAGAACCTGTATATCTACCCTGCCGTTATTGGCTGTGTCCTTTTCCCCCTTAAGGTAACTTGAAAGCTGTTCCCTCTCAAGGTTTCTAGAAGAGCTTTTCTCACCAGCCCCATGTCAGAAAACCACTGAGACATAAACACAGGATTTTATAATCAGAGCAGTTCTAGATCTAACCATCAACATAGTTGAGTTTCTTCCCAATGGATCCCTCTGTATCCACAAGCCACTACAAAGTAATTGTTATTCACAAGTGCCCACACCAGGGATTAGACTTGCTCTCCTACTGTCTGTTTCAATCTGCAAGTGTTGTGTATCCAAGGGACAGAATTAGGGAGGGCAAGCTCAAATGCAGATAAACAGTAATGCCTATACTTGTGTTGGTGGAAAAATTGCAGTCAGTTTGTAGAAATCTGTAGAAAGGTGACAACAATACAGCTACAGGTTTTGTTTTGCTGCCCTAATTTAATGAAAATTCAAAACAGAGCTCAATATAGTTTTATCTAAAACAGGAAAATTAGAGTGATAGGAAGTTTTGAATGTATCAGGCTAAATTCTAAGAAATNCATTGGGCTTGTGCTTTCTGCATTGCTTCATAGCTATGTATTTACTGTGGTTGCAGAGCCCTGGAGGATACTTTATCACTAGACATCATCAGCCCAACTTTCACAGATGTTCATGTGCGTTACCAAGAGAATGCAAAGAAATCATTCGGCTCAGTATCCTCACCCTCAGCCGGGACCATTGCTTATGTTGTGGAAGGGAGCGATGAAATTTTCCTTGCCAGAGTTTACTACCAAACTCAGGTAAGCCTGATATGAGCAATAAAAAGTGAAAATGTTTGGTGTGGTCAGAGGTTGGTTTGTGTGTTTACGTTGAGGTATAAATTAACCACCAAATAAAAACTATATTGTCAGTAATTAAAGGTTTCATTTCCTATGCTGACCTTTCCAGTACTAAAAATAGTATCTGTGTAAAGATGTATTTTCAGCTCCTTCACAGAGTTATTTTTTCCATCTCCTATGGTCAAGAAGGCACACCCACTGAAAGTAAAGAATGTACAAAGTCAGTTTTACATAAACTACTCATCAGTTTTAATAGATAGCCATCAGGCTACTTAGAATACACATAATGGTCACATAAGTGACCATTAGAGGAGTAAGATGACTAGAAGAGGTCAGACCATCTGTGAAGTGTCTTTTTTTAATCCATTAATATGTTACAATACATGCTCTTATTATTGGCATGCTACAAAAATTTCAGAACTAAAATCTTACCTTCTAAAATTATATACTAATTTAGTGATAAGAAGCAGCTCATAATTCATTATTTATTATAATATGGAAAAACTATACATGTAAATAAATTCTCATTTGATGATTTATTAACTACTCTGAGCAACTGTCTAAACCGTCTCATTTATTTAAATGATTACAAAATTAAATCCTCTAATATTTTCATATGGAAAAGATGTTTTTTGAATTCACTTTAATTGATTTCAGGAATGAGTAGAAGTCTCATTTTCCCAAGTAATTCACCTGCCTTATGAGACTTGATAGGCATTTAATACAAAGGAAGGAGAAATCTTATTTGCAATCAGATATTAAAGACCAGACTAAGTTATGGTCTAGTTTTGCCCCTTGGAGAAGCTCAAAGTAGCTTGGTACAAAATAATTTCTTCCAAAATAGCCTTTGAAGATGAGAGCAAACAGACAGCAAACAGACAGTGGACAAAAAATTGGAGAGGTACTTGTTTTAATAAATGATAAAATTAAAGATGCAACAATGAGAATGTTGAAATATGCTAATAAATAATATTGGAGTTTTCTTACCCTCTGTTGTATTTTCAGTCTGCTCCCCAGAAGGACATCGACATACTAAAAGGTGAGATATCCCTCAAGGAACCTGACCAGATTCAAGTGAAATTCAACTGGAATGAGGATGCTGCCAAAGACTTGCTGTTGGGTCTGAAAGAAAGAGTGCCTAAAATTACAAATACAGTCTACAGCTATGTTAATCGGTACCATAAGGAGCATATGGGACTGGAAATAAGTGCTGCCACCTTAAAAATGAAGAATATAATGCAGAATAATGCTGAAAAAGCATACATTTTTGCAGCAAATCAAATAGATGAAATAGATTCTCAGCTTCGCACAGCTGCCAATGAGGCCTCTGACAAATATCAGGAGCTCAAGTTCAAAGCTAAACGGCTTTATCGAAGAGCAGCAGATCAGGCTGAACAGTTTGACTATCAAAGAATAAAAGCAAAAATTTTGGACGTTTTAATTGACATAATAGAAGAGTACCACCAGAAAATAAAACATGTAATTGACTCAGCCACTGAATTCCTGAAAACCACAAAATTTCAGGTCCCTGGGCTGTCTGAAAAGTACAGTGGTGCAGAAATATACTTCATGACTACAGAGAAGGTAGCAAAAACTGCTGATGTATGCCTTTCAAAACTTCAGGAGTACTTTGATGCCTTGATTGCAGCTATCAATGAACTGGAAGTCAGACTTCCTGCTTCTGAAACAATTCTTAGAGGCCGTAATGTACTTGATCAAATTAAAAAAATGCTGAAAGATTTGCAGGAAAAAATCAGGCAGACATTTGCTACTCTTCAGGAAGCTGACTTTGCAGGGAGGTTGAAGCAACTGAAACAGGCAGTGCAACAAGTTTTTCAGAAGGTAGAAGAAATGATTAGAAGCTTACAATCCAAAACTTTTGAAGATCTCAAAGTCCAAACGCAACAGCTGTACAAAGATGCAATGGCTTCAGACTTTGCCCAGAAGCTGAGATCCTTGACAAAAAATGTTAAAAAATACATTTCTCAGTTCAAAGATTTTAGCCAGAAGACATTCCAGGACCTTTCAGAAAAGCTGCACCAGCTGCTCCTCTATGTCAAGTCATTGCGGGAGGAATATTTTGATCCCACTGCACTTGGATTGTCAGTGAAATACTATGAGGTGGAAGACAAGGTACTGGGATGGCTGAAGAATATCATAGATCTTCTTGTGGATTGGCACAACCAGTGTGTTGGAGATCTCGCTGGCATTGCTACACGCCTGACAGACCAAGTAAGAGAATTGGTGGAAATATACAGTCAGGAATATTATGACCTTATGACTGATATTGAAGGAAAAGGAAAACAGAAGATCATGGAACTCTCATCTGCTGCTCAGGAAAAAATCCGATATTGGTCTGCAGCTGCTAAGAGGAAAATTGATGAACATAACAAGCAACTCAAAGAAAAGCTCCGGGAGCTCTATGGGCAGCTTAGTCAGTCCCAAGAAAAGCTAATCAGTGAAGCCAGAAAGTTAATTGATCAAACTATAGAAAATTACTCTGCTTTCCTGCAATATGTCTCAGAGCTTCTTCGCTGGCTTGAGCAAATAACAGCTGAGCGCATAAAGCCATATGTAGCTGTTCATCAAGGAGAGCTTAGAATACAGGTGCCCATGTAAAATGGGCAGTCCATTTACCAAATGCCCCCAAAAAAGTAGACAGGCACTCAGGAATAAAGTGAAAATGACACCCATACTGATTCCGCAAGGCATTGCCAAAGGCTCCGGGAAACAGAAAGAAATGCAACTCCTCACTGATGAACAACTTGACGCCAAGCGAGTCCTCAGGAGATTATGGAAAATATTCAGCAACACATGAACACCTGAATGGGCATGTAGAAGAGGAAAAGTAACAAGTTTCTACCAAAATGTATTTAAATATAACAGCAATCAGTGTACTGGGGTTTCAGGTAGATATGTTTGAATCTGAATTTGTAAATGAAAACTTAATAATCTACACTAGCTTATTTTAATAAGCTTAATAAGCCAATAAATGAGTTCTTTATTACATTTTTGTGTCATTCATTACCACTGCTTTTCCTTGGAGCATAAGGCTTAATCCAACTGTTTTCAAGGTCAATGGGAACGTGATTTCACAGTATGTTGGATCAAGTTAATAATGTGCAATGCATATTGTAAATAGTTGCAAAAGCTATGGAATACATAGAATAAACAGGTTTTAAGATAAAGGTCACATTCATAAGCCAGTTGAAGGAAGACTTGGAAACACATCTAATTCCCAGCATAATACTTTCATAGATAAGTAAGGAGAAGAGCGTGTATAAAAACATTAATTTAAAAAATTATAAATTCTGAAAAAGGTATAGAAAGTAAGAAATTAACATAAAAATATGAACATATGTAGAAATCTGAATCCTGGAAAATTGCAAATAATAATATAAAGGTTTTCTTAATAAAATATAATTTATGCCTGTGTCAGTTTTCAGACAACTATATCAATTTTATATGAGTTTTCTTTCTACTGGCTAATTCATATTTCAGAAGTACAGGGTTTTCTCACCTGTTTCCCCATGATATTTCTGGTTTCACTTTAAATTGTCTATATTTTACTTATTATGAGTATACTCAAGTGTAAAGTTTCACACAGTAAAGTTTCAAAGAGTAAAGTTTCAGACATCACTGTGTATAATGGGAGTCAAAAAGTTTTCCCCTCCTAGGTTGAAGCCTAGCCCATTTAAATTAATTCTCAGTTTAAAGATGAATTTAAAACATGTTGAAGTCTTTCATAAAATAAGACTATTTTTAAGTGGAAAATATGTTGGCCCTCAATGGTGCACTGTAGAGACAGTCCTAGAGATATGCATGCTCAGGCTGAAATAATGTTTCCTCTTTAAAAATAAACTTTTTGACAAACAACAGTAGAAATTCTGTGCACATGTCTGTTTTGATACAATCAGTTCACTGTGTAATATGTTTCATTGTAATTTGTTCATTGATGGGAAAACAGAGAATCTGTTTTCATTCCATGGTATGATGGAGTACATACATGGAGCAGTGGAGCACAAGACTTTGATATCCCTATTCATAGATAATATTATTACCTGAGTAACTTCACCAGTAATGATTCTTATCAAATAAGCTACTTTAACCCTGAAATCAGAATCTCACATGCATGCTATTATACACACACGTATCTAGCTGCCAGCAAGTAGGTATCTCTTAGAAAGTATGGTAAATCCATTTTCTCTTTAGAGCTTTTAACCATCACAATTACAGCAAAAACCATCACAGCCCTGTGAAACAAAGGACATTAGAATAAATTATAATGGTTATGGGAGAAGAGAGATTTAAAGTTTTGTTTTCTTTTGTTTTCCCCCTCATGTCTATTTCTGTCCATCATCCATTGTTCTTGGAAGGATCAAAAATGCTAAAAAAATTTACTTAGAAGGAATGGGTTAAGTGAATAATAAATATGCCAAATAGTACAAATACTGGCTCTTATTGGCAAGAGTGGAGCTTCCCAAGAGCAAACACAATAGTTTGCACACTAAACTGTGGTTAGAGGTTAGAGGAGATTTCCAAGTCTCATAGCAGCATTGCCGCCAATTGGATTAAAGCTCTCAGTCCTGTAATCGATGTGCCATCTTGCAGTCATCCCACAGTTGGTCTGGGGAGGCCTTGGAAGCAGAACATTGCTCTCAAAATTGATCTTACTGGAACTTATCTGTTTTGCAAATCCCCACACCAGAGAGGTTATCTCAAGCACCCCTTTGAAACTCAGGCAATATTTTGACACACGAAAACATTGTTTATATTTGTGTGGGCAGCCCACAAGCACATACAGGCAGGTTTCACTTCAATTTCCATTCCTTTTCCTTTTTTTTGGTCGTTGTTGCTCTTCTCTTTCAGGATTTAGCAAATTTTAGCCTTATTTCCCATATAGTAAGATACAGAAATATAGACAAAATCACAATTATTCAAACTGTACTGCAACTTATTAAATGTTTGCAATATAATAATTTGTAATATTATTAGTTCTATTTTGGCTTCTTTTCAGTCTAGTTTATATAATAGGAAATATTCTATTTCATTAAATCAAATTATGAGGGAGCTAACAGGGAATCAGCAACTATCTGGGGCTCAGTGACACTGTTTCTTTTCTTTTTCTCTATAGTCTTCATCATCTGAATTCTCATAAATGCCAGAGGAGCTTTTCTTTATAATTTACAGCAGGTGTCAGACATAGAGCAGAACTGGTTGTAAAAGTTTAATTACGTGAAACATTTTAACAAGAAATTGAGAGAACAATATGCCCTGCTCTAACTAAGTGATTGTAGAAATAACATTGACAAGAAATGTGTGTGTTCCTAAATGAAAAACTTTTGCAGACGTAGGACAGCAAAAATGTTCCAGAATTTTAGATTATGCAACCAACTAGAGCTGATCCTTTATTAAGTGATTTAAAAGTACATGTATAGTTTGCTGTATATCCAGAGATTCTACATACTTATCCACATCCACACACACCATCATCCACCTCTGGCTCTAAATTGTGCTATTGATACTTTTAGAGCAACTGCCATTATGGCCTACTGATACCTTTCAAAATTTATATTAAAATATTTAGTTGTTCAGCAAATGATACCAAAATTTGTACTACTCTTCTGCTGGCAGATTTATTGCCCAGGTAGAAAACCAGAATTTATTAAGGGCCATATGGACATACAGAATTTCTCGTGTTCCATTTCTACACAGCCAAATCCTGGCCCAAATGAAATCGATAGCGAAATGTCTATTGGCCTCAGCAGGAGTAGGCTTTGGCCAGTTGGGTATATAACTTGAGAAGCACTCTGGGATCCTGTAGGACAAAGCTATAGTATTATCTTAAAAAAATCTACATTGAAAAAATATCACTGAAAAAACATGCAGACAAGAAAATTAATTGCTAACAAATTTGAGACAGATGAGAATGAAGCTTGCCTGTACAACATTAACCAGAGCTTCTTTATAATTTTTTTACCCAGTATTACTTAGTATCACACAGAAAGTCTGCCAGGGCCAAGAATTTTAGGTTCTGGTCCCAGGTCTTAGACATAGAAATATATGCATACATCTCATTGCCCTTTCCCTCATTTCATTATCCATTCAAGGTGTTAAGGGAAACTGGGACCTTACAGTATAAAAGCTGTGTTGGATGTTTGCAAGACCCAGCTGGGCAAATTCTTGAGTCACACAATCTGAGTTAAAACTTGCCTCTGTTTAGAGAAGTAGGTTGTACTAGGGACCTCTCAAGGTCCCCTCCACCTTGAGTTACTTTGCGATTCTCTTGTGACTAAATTCATATGGCTTTAAGTTGCCATCTGTACCTACTCTTTGGTAAATGGTTTATGAGCAATTGGCTGCATCATTATTGTAATTTATCATTATATATAGACAGAAAAGTCTCATGTTATCCCTGTATGCAAACACAACCTCATTCTGATTCCAGCCATGAGGCATCCTAAAATTCCCTGAAGCATTCCAGCAATTGAAGCTTTCTCAGATGATTCTGCATCTTTCCTCTTGTATGTTTTTCATATGAATACCTCTGCTGTACCAAACCACAGACACTTTCCCGACATGCAGGGACTGATGGCATGATTATTACCATTTATATTCTGATAGAATGGTTGTGGTAGCTGTTAGAAGAACAAGATGCACACCAGCTCAGAGTGGCTGGAGAAGGGTCCTCTGCTAGGCTGGGCATTGTCAGAGAGAGAGAATCAAGTACATGATCAGAAGATCCACCACAAACTTGGGGAAGTAACAAAGGTCAAAAGCCTACACCATGCATCTACTGTAAAGAATTTACCAGGTATTTGCTGTAAGCAGAGACCCACCACAAGTTATAACCCCATATTGATTTCCCAGCAAATGAATTCAAGAGGATATGTTAAAAACAATCTTGAATTTATGGATAAATCTATTAATCTACACTACCTGTGGGACTCAAGGAGCAAGTTCTGGTCTCTAAACAAGTGATATGAGCTAGCTCAAACACTATATAGCATATAGGAAATAGGACTTGGAACAACCCTCTTTTCAAGTGTCCAAGTTTCCTCTAAGAGTGATCCAAAAGCCATATGCAGCAGAGGGGCCTGAGGGACCTGAGACTTGCTCTGAAGCAAGGAGTGAATCAAACGCACAGCAGAGAGAGCATGAAGAATGAAAATATTCACTGCATCTACCAGAAAAATGCCATGGTTAGATACTCTAGAGGAGGCTGCTGGGGTGAGTAAAGATGGTCTTAATTAAGGCCATGCATGGGGAAAAGTATCAGACCTACACCTTTTTAAATGTTGCCTGCCACTTCTATTACGCTACTGAAAGAGGCTGGTGACTCCTGGGTTTCTGGGCAACCTGGTTATTCTTAGAGGGATAATATTTTGCTTTGGTTTCTGTGCAACTTTGACTAAGAATGGAAAGGAAAACACCTAGCCTCCATACCATACTTTTCTTTCCCCAGGCTGTCCCTGCTACCACTACCTCTGCCACAGTTAAAGTATATTCCAGTGTTGCTGTCAAGTAGAGGAAAAAAGTTAACATGCTTGTTAATTTGTTATTTCTGGTATTTGCAATGACTACAGGACTTTATTTCTAAAAAAACTTGATAGTGCTTTTATTCAGAACTCTTTTTCTGTAGAAAGTGTTTTATGGATATCTTTGTATTCAGCTCTACCTCTGCTCTGAAAGCAGTGGTAATTGTAGTTCTCTTAGTAGATTTCATCTGTGGAAGGTTTTTGTACTGGAACCCTCAGAAATCTCTTCATCTGCTAGCATGTTGTTTTGTCACCAGTCTCATAAAGAGCCCCACACAGCACCAACCAGTCACTCTGAAAGGTCATTTGTTTCTTTCCTTCTAATACCTCTAATATGCTTAAGTTTTGAATCAGTGGTTCTCCTGGCTGGAAGCAAAGATCCAAAGCCAGTTACAAAATGCTATTAGGCCCCTACACTATGGCCACCAGACCAAACTTCTGCATTAATCAGAAACTCCCCATTTCCCAGGTATATGGTCACCCCTTTACACTTCACAATCCTGTTGAGACTGCATCATATTATGCTGCTAAAAAGGAAGAAAAATGGAAAGGTGCTATCACTGTCTCCAAAGTTCAGCACAGGTGTTAATTTAATTTATTTCAAGATTACTACCTTTGAATGGTCTCAAAGAGAAGCTGGATTAAAAAAAAAGCTCTCACCAACACCTGCTACCTCTGTGTTGCAAGGTATTTTGCACAGACATTTCCCATTGTTACCAGGCTGTTTGTCTCTTCCTAACGCTCTTTCTCTCTTGTTACTATATTTGTTTATTTAATAAGCCTTTGTTTTTGTCTATGGAAATGACTGGCTTGTAACTACTTACAAACAATATGGACAGTTATGCAAAAGCATTTCATTTTCAAGCTGAAGAAGAAAACCAGCCAAAGCTGAAGGAACACACATCTCTCACACATGGCCCAGATTCCAGCAGTACAAACCCCACAACATCTCTCTCTCTCAGACACATCTGTCTATTTATGCAAATATCCATGCAAACACATGCACACGTACTATGTACATTACTGTCAAGTTAAAAGCCTAAAGTTAATCCTTAATCCTTAGGTCATCCCCTTCATTTCAGCACGTCGAGCCAGCCAAGCCTTCCCAACACGCCTGTCAGTAGTAAGCTGACGTAACTCTTCCCACTCAGGACCCATTAGTTCAGCAGTTTCACCAGTGGTGTTCCACCAGGTCCATCTTCCAAAACTTCAATTTTTGTTTAAACACAGAATGAGAAAGTTATAGTTTTGGGGTCCTGCAGGGAGGCAGCTTTCCTTTTTTTTTGCACTCCATTTCAGCTGAAATGTGCTGATGAATTCATAACACAATTTTGTAAAGTAATACAGTTAATCTTATTCAACAATGGCCAGATCCTCCTCCCAAAGATTTGAAGTTAAATTTCCCAATCCTTTGAGAAATACACTTTTTAGAAGAAAAATTTTGTTGATATTTTGCTAGCCCAGTAATGACTTGGTGACTTTTTTGTGGCCATGTATATGTGTGTCATCTGTACTCCATGTCATCCCTCTTCAGGGATGAACATCCCTATCTTTTTGCTTTTTACAAATCTTGATGTGTACCCCATGCTTGACTTCCCTTAAAATGTGTTATCCATTGAAGGGACAGAGTCAAGTTTTAACAGCTCATGCTCTGGAGTGGGATTGAGTTCTCAGGCCAGTTTTTTATCTGCTGCATCTTTCCTCCCCCTCATTTTCTCATATATTGGTTTCTGATGAGTAAAATGAGAATTATATTTCTCTGATTTTCAGAGGAATTGTCATAATGAAACTAACTCATGACCTGGAGATAATCTGATAAGTCTCATAGTGCTGAAGACTATGAAGTAGATAGACACACTGTAATGGCAAAGCGAAATCAAGATACATGTATTGACTTCTCTCTCCCATCATCATGTTTATTCTTTCAGAAACTTGGAGTTGATTTCATGTGCTAAATCACTCAGAAACACTCTAGTCCACCCCAAAACCATCATACATACCAAGCATCAAACATATAACACTCTCATACAGATAAATGATCCGAGGAATGTACTCAACGGCTGCTAGCAGTTAATTTATATTGTGGTTTCACCATAAACTTTTAACTTTGGAAATAATCTGCCGCCCGTTTCAGTTTTTGGCTGCCACATAATGCACCTTTGTGAAGTCACTTTTCTGTCTAATAGAGATATTTCTTTTTACGGGTGAACATTTGTTTAAAAATAACAAATAGTAATCTCATTTACCGTGCACAAAGAGTGTGCTACTTAACTGTATGTAATCAAGTCCCATTTTGTCTGGTTTAATGTTTAGCAAGGCATGCAAACTAGTCGATATTACAGGGAGAAGATGATTTATTTAATAAAATTACATTCCTTTTTTTTTTTCATTAAAAAAACAAATAAACGTAACCAAAAAAAAAGGGTTTAAAAGTAGAAAAGCATAGCCTGAAAAGATTGATACCGAAAAGTCAGCACATATTAGAAAGTCTGATGCTATGCTCAGCTGCTTCTTCACCGTCTCCACTTCTGTTCTGGGTCTGGTGTGCAGCCCGTCTCTGTTTCTGAAGTCAAGTCAAGTACTCCCATAGTGACTACTGATATCCACCATAATGTAGTTAGCAGATAGCCCATTTGTTCCGCTCTGGATAAGGTTGCGAGAACATTTTAAGCACACTTTGTTCCTTTAGGGAGGATAAAATTTAGGATATATATAGATATAATATGTAATATGCAATGTCTAGTATATACACATACATGTTATACCTACCTGTCTGCACTGTCCTTGTGACAAGGAGTTGAACAGGAGTCAGCAGTATGGTCTCCTGCCCAAGAAGGCCAACCACATACAGGAAGTTGTAGCTAGCAAGTCTGTGAAGAGATCGTTCCCCTTTATTTGGCATTTATGAGACCACGTCTGGATTACTCTGTCTGGTCTGGGGATCCCCAGTGAAAGAGAGCCATGGACATACCAGAGTGAGTTCAGCAGTGGCCAGCAATCTTCTCAGGGGGCTGGAGCACACAGCATGCAAACAGGAGGTAGATGTATGGGTTTGCTGAGTCTTAAGAGGAAAAAGGCTGAGGAGAGACATTATTTTTGATCTGTTGCATGATTATAAAGAAGACATAGTCAAGCTCTTCTCAGAGCAGAAAGACAAAAAGCAATAAATAAAAGCCATATGAAGGATAAAAAAGAACTGCCCTGTAAATATTCAAACACTAGCACAGATCCAGGAGAGGTTGTGGGATGTTCTTCTTTGGACATTTTCAGAACTCAGATGGGAACATTCACAAACAACTTTAACTGATTTCAAAATTCAACATAACTTCCAAGTTAGTCCTGCATTGTAAAGGGTATTGGATCAGATGATTGCAAGAGGTACTTTACACTCTGAATTATTCTATTTCATAATAAGACCTAAACCATTTTTGGGGTTTGCACCCCAAAACCATTGAAAGGCTGAAAATTCACACCCATTTAATGACAGAGATTTCTCAAAGAAAAGTTTAGTTGTGAATGTCCTACACAGGAAAATCTTCCAGTGGAACTCACATTCGGCCATGCAACACAAATGTGTATTAAGCATGGCTTCAGCAACTCTTGTGCTCCCAAAGGTATTCAGTGTAATGTAAGTGTACTGTCTCCCACTAACATTTCAAGTCACAGATGCCCTACACAACATTTAGTAGTCACTGAGTCCCTGCTTTGCTGCTGTTATTTATCTTCAACACATGTAGAAATTGTTTTTAAGAAAAGATGGGCCAGTAAATGTAATCTTTTGTTTTGACGTAATGCATTCCTCTTACTCATTAGATGCCTTTTTGAGATTAATCTAAGAATGTTGCTCTTGCAGTCAACCAGATAACGCTTCCTTTTTCTTTTGGGTAAGAGCAGGATGGGATGTCTACAATTTTTTTGGCTATAGCAACTCTGATACTTTATGCATTTGAGCCTTTGTTCTTAAAATAAACACAAAAAATTGGCTTAAAGTAAGATGCAGTAGAATTTGTTTGTTATTAGAATGCACTTGTGATTAGAAGAACCATTAACCAGCAGCTGTTCTTATGCACTGTGTGAGATGACCACACTTTCGCTACATATTTTGGAGGGCAAGAATGGCATGTGCTATGATGCTAAGGATCTCACAAATGTCAAGGATGCCTTTTAAATTACATTTACTGCTCTGTGTTTCTCCAGCCAAAGAAGCACTGTTGGAAAACAAGGAGACCCTGATCAAGATAAAATGCCCATGTCCAATTACTTTTACCTCTGAGTTTGCCTTTTGCTATCAGATTGTCAAGCATAATTTTCTTGAGATGGTGTCTAATCAGAGAAAAAGTACACAAAAAAATACCATTCATGCAGACATGCACATTTTTCCTAAGAATGTCTGTACCTCTGCTATGTGCACACCAGAGGTCATGAACCTTTTCCAGAGGTCTATAATTTCTTAGGTCTCTTATATTTAAATTTTTTCATGTCTGGTCATATACTGCCCCAGAAGTGTCTGGTGGGAAGCCACGGTGGATTTCTCCATATTTTGCCCTTCATTGGCAAGTGGGCTTTACCTTTAAGATGACTGAGTCCAACCATCAATCTGATACTGCCAAGTCCACCACTAAACATGTCCCTAAGTGCCACAACTAAATGTCTTTTAAATACCTCCAGGGATAGTGACTCAGCCACTTCCCTGGACAGTCTGTTCCAGGGCTCGACAACCTTTTCCATGAAGAAATGTTTTCCTAATAGCCAAACTAAACATCCCCTGATGCTACTTGAGGCCATTTCCTCTTGCCCATTGCTTCTTATTTGGGAGAACAGACTGACCCCTACCTGGCTACAATCTCCTTTCAAGGAGACGCAGAGAGCAATAAGGTCTCCACTGAGCCTCCTTTTCTCCAGGCTAAACACCCCCAGCTCCCTCAGCAGCTCCTTAAAAGACTCGTACTTCAGATCCTTCACCAGCTCCTGCACCTTTAGAATCTCCCTGTTTCAGAATTTCCAGTCTTCCTGCACTTCTTTGCCCTTCATGCAGAGGCATAGTCCCAGCTGGTATCACATTGTAGTGTTACCAGCAGCTGACAGTTCCTCATAGCCATTCATCACCTTGCATCTCTGTACCCCACCACAATCCTCCTATCAGCTGAAAGCTGTATTCACAACAAAACTGCCTGGAACAACTGAACAGACATCAAACTAATTTCCTTAAACTAATTATCCATAAAGCTGATTTGTCTCTAAAGGTTAGAGTGATTGCAAATGGGGAAAATATCATTGGTATATAGATTTTAGGGTGCAAAACTCTTGCACAACAACAGTCAGGAAAGGACAGATTCAGGAAAAACAGAGGAAAACACAGATTCATGAAAAGCAGTGCAGCCCATGGAAGCCAAATAGTGGCTTTAGGACAGGGTGATTATCCAAAGGGTGACTCATGATTAAGGGCATCCTGTGCTGAAGAGTGAGACAGAAACAGCAGCAGTGAAAGCTCTGCCCTTATGTTGGGCTCTCTGGATTCAAGGAGTGGGGAAAGAATTTTAAATCGATCTTTTCCCCACATTCAGTGCATGTACAGACCTCACATCATGACTTGACCTTCACTGGTCCTGAAACACTTCAAGTACATTACTTTTGGCAGCTCTATAGTGGGGTCAGAAACCTCCAGCAGGAGCCAGTAACAAAGAGCTCAGGTGCAATAACATCTTAAATCACTACAGCTGCTTGTTTGGTGTGCATGAGTTACAGGTCCAAGTGGATGAGTATAAAAACCTAAAGGTTAAATCTATATTAGTAAACTAAATAGTGTCAGGGCCATCAAGCCATCTGGAACAATCTGATGCATCCATAATATTAAACTCTCCTAACCTCTAGCACAGGACAGCTGCCTGCATGTTGGCTGCCGGCAGTGGCCCCTGGCCTGAACTAACTCACAAGCCATACCTAGGAATTGTTTGGGAGGTTGTTAGTTGATCTAGGCCAAAACCACACCAAGGACTGTTCTAACAACTGAATAGTGTGGATGAGTAAATCCCAGTGCCTGTGCCCATGCCTTGACGTTGTTTAATTTACCAGAATACATGTACCCTTAGTTTTCTGAATGTGTCACTAATCCATCTGCTGTCTCTAAGTATTTTTGTCCTTGAATTTATATATTTGAAACATGTGCAGCCTGACAGTACCTCTTTACACACTCTTAATTGGTGTGTTGGCATACAGCACCCAAAATTCCCTCCACAAATATACATTTTTTTGATGACTGCAAATGAATACATCTCTACTTGGAATAAAACCCTCCATGTTTGGTCAAGCCAAGCATATGTTCAGAACGCAGTCTGGAATGCACATCTGGGATGTGTGATGGCGTTAAGAGATCCTAAATACCAGAAGAACAACAAGTTAGGCTTCTGAACACAGCACTTATATTTATTACACAGGCCTTGATATTCTATGGTTGTCAAGCCTCTATGGACACCACTGTGGCATGAAGAATCTTGGTGCTTGTTAACATAGCAAATTTTGGTAAAATTCAGCAAGGTCTCCGGTTCTGGTCCCACAAACGTGTGCCAAAGGTAGACTTTTTGTACAACACTACTTCTGGAATTGCCTGAAGATTTTTCCATTTACTACCAAGGGCACCACTGGTTTGAGCACACTTCCTTTTCTACCCCTCCCTGTCCTTCCCCATGGAAAAAGGCATGGGAAATTATAACTTAGCAAGTGCAGAAACCTGAAAATCTGCAAAACAAGCCCAAAACATAACTCTCCTCCTTTAAATCACTGATGTCTTCTTTGCTTTAAAGTGCTTTCATTCCAAATAAAACATTATTTTTTTGAAAATTACCATGCAACATGCTTTGTTATCATTCAGTTAGTCCATTATTATTACCAGCCCTTGAATAGATCTCAGTTCTTTAGGTATGAAAAAAATCACTTTTCAAAGAAAAGCCACGGGCCATAGATTTCTCCCCACCTCTCTGCAAGAAAGATTCGGGAACAGGAAGTTTCTACCTTTCAATTTTTTTTTTCTCCCAGTTGTTTTGACAATAATTATTTTTAATGTGGTGTCAATAAATCCATTCAAATCTGGAGCAATGTTGGCTTGAATAAACAAGAAAAATTTCAAAAATAACCTTTCTCCTGTATATGTTCCAATAAACAGAGTCATGTTATACTCAATAGCAATTATGAGGTGACCCTATAAATTACTGTACAGTGATTCATGTTATTCTATAGACTTTATGTCATACACTTCATTTCAAGCTGAAAGTGCTGCAAAGGATATATTAGGCTCTAGAGGAAACAGGGAAAGAATATAGTGTACACTTCATATTGGTATCATGGGAGACCTGGCTGTGAGAAAGCACTTTCCAGAAAAATATACTGAAATTACTGCAATGAACCTGAGCTGAAGAAGCAACTGTGTGTTTTCCTACTGATTTGAGAGAGGGAGGATCTCAGCTTGTCAGCAGAAGCAGTGATTTGAAATAAATCTCCATAAATTCTTTGTTTAGCAATAGACAGAAGATTAAACATAATAATATTAACACGGTTTTGTTTCAGAACATGATCTATGGTGATATGACACTGTATAAGAAATTACATACTTCATTGTCTCATAAATTTTTTTTCAGTCTACCTGAAAACATTTTCTGTAGGAGGCAAATAAACCTAAATTTCAGAGGTGGGAAACAAGCGTGGACAACTAAAAGTGAACTAAGTGTTCCACAACCACTTAGAATCTGTTAGTATGCTGGCCAAGGCACATATTCCATCCTTCTGATTTTCTCAGCCATTTTTTGTCAGTACCTAACCTGTGTCTCCTAGAGGAATAAGTGCATACCTGTCAGGTTTGCAGGAGCTAGACAACCTCTCTCTGTTCAGCTGACTGACAGAAACCCAAACTTTGAGAATCAATCAAGGTTGGCAGAAGGAGAAAGGAAGCAACCACTAAACTAGGAAATCTAGTTTGCCCGTCTCAGTTCCTTTGATTTTGGAGTCTACAGATTCTGTGTTTTGCCTTTGATTTTAATTGACAACAGAGGGAAGTGTCTTGTTCCAGGAAAACCTTTCTCTATTACTGAAGATGAGCAGGGGGCTCCATGACCAATTTTCTCTCTAAAAACACTGAGCACAACCAACTCTGCCTCCCAGATTCACAGTGTTGAAAACAGGACCTTTTTTTCCACATCAGTCCTGACTGGCTGAACCCATCTGTGGGCTGCCCAGACATTCTTGGGGGGACTTGGCTGCAAATCAGGTCAAAGACTCCAATATGATCACTCCAGCTTACCCCCGCTGGTATCTTCCTGGTTTTCTTATACCTTTAATCACGTCATCAACATTCTGGTGTTGAATATATGACAGGTCAATGGGTGCTCCAAGGATGGCAGTTGAAATGGGCTGTCCCAGCTTGGGCAGTTCAACCAGCCTAACTCTTGCTTCCAACCCCACAAGTGTGCAGAGCTCAGTAGAAGTGACCTGTATGACCTTCCCTGCAACAGCAGGCAGTCCTGAAGGGCAAAGAAGTGCAGGAAGACTGGAAATTCTGAAACAGGGAGATTCTAAAGGTGCAGGAGCTGGTGAAGGATCTGAAGTACGAGTCTTTTAAGGAGCTGCTGAGGGAGCTGGGGGTGTTTAGCCTGGAGAAAAAGAGGCTCAGTGGAGACCTTATTGCTTTCTGCATCTCCTTGAAAGGAGATTGTAGCCAGGTAGGGGTCAGTCTGTTCTCCCAAATAAGAAGCAATGGGCAAGAGGAAATGGCCTCAAGTAGCATCAGGGGATGTTTAGTTTGGCTATTAGGAAAACATTTCTTCATGGAAAAGGTTGTCGAGCCCTGGAACAGACTGTCCAGGGAAGTGGCTGAGTCACTATCCCTGGAGGTATTTAAAAGACATTTAGCTGTGGCACTTAGGGACATGTTTAGTGGTGGACTTGGCAGTATCAGATTGATGGTTGGACTCAGTCATCTTAAAGGTCTTTTCCAACCTCAATGATTCTATGATTCATCACTTCCAGAGAGATTTACTTTTTCCTCTTCAGAAGGTCAATCAGTTCAAGGCAGGTGTGAGAACTGCTGCACAAAAAAGCCAAAGGGTTGTATAGTGCACCTTTCAGTGTGTGGTCCCACCAAATATTTTTGCATGAACTTTCAAGTTGGCCCTAAAATGGTTTCCAAAACAAGGTCAAGGGAATGCATTGGAAACTACTGCTGCCATCATTCAAAGAACAAACAGCATCAAAACATTAAAACTGTGGAGTAAAATGTACCATATGTTCCTGCTGTAACAACATCCAGCCTTACCTCTGGGGCTTTATTAGCCCGGCAAATCCAGGCAGCATGTGGAAAGCTTCAGCTGAAATGCACTGGTCAGTCAGACGATGGCACTACAGACCCAGGTCCACCAGCTGCACTCATTAAAACTTCTGCTGGGCTGTTCATTATTCTGGTTTCATTCTCCACCCCAGCTTTCCCCTGGTTACCTGGTTGGAAATTGTACCCCCTGATAATTCATACGCTGGTGCAGACAGCCCATGGCAAACGTTGCTAAGAGAGGGACTGCCACCTGTTAAGAATCCACGGTTTGGGGACGCAGTGAAGTGTGCTCCTTTCCCACACTAGTATTTTAAAAGGTTATAGATCATGTGTGCATAATAGGCAGAACATTAGGTCACTTGTCTCACTTACAACAATAATCCATTTTGATATGGGTCAGGTTGACACAAAGGGTCCACCCATACCAGATCTATTGATGAAACTGATCCCTTTCCCCCAAACTAATGAAATTTTCAACTAATGGGTACTTAAGTTAATAAAGTGTGCCACACATCTGCTAGAAGCCATTTGTAAAATAAAGCACTGGAGTTCAATTTTGAGAACATTGACATAATGTTTGAGTGGCATCCCACAGGGACCCAGCATGGCACCAAATTAAGGAGAGTAACACAATAAACGTGTGAGAAATAACGTTAGTATATAAACACTAAGTAGGAGCTTCTCTTTCTTTAAAGGAAGTGTAATACTACTTGGGGTTCATACCATCACTAATTAATTGAACGGGACAAATCCTGATCTCCCCTCACAGCCAATGAGCATTTGGACAATGACTTCAATAGGACCAGGATTTACCCTGGGGAATTATTTTGACGGAAATTGGCCACAAGCTGGTTCTTATAGTTAAAAAGTATCTTTTCACTGAATTTGTGCGTGACTCAAACTCTCCACTCCATTTTGTGGTGGTTTTTCTGAGATTTTTTTTTTTTGTGAAAAAATTGGAGGAAAAGAAGATTTCAGCAGAGCCTGAAAGATTTCTTTTTTTAGTTCTTTACTTTGCTAGATACAATCTAAGCTAAATGTTTCTCAGCAGCATCAAAGCTGTCTTTTTCTGCAGCCCTGGGAATAAAAGACAGGAATCATTCTAGACTATCAGCTGAATTTTAATAGTCCTCTTTCCTATGCCACACACTGCAAAACAAGGGGCAGCAAGGAATACCAGTGACTGACTGATCATCATGAGTGGCATTGCTCTTTTTAAAAAATATATTATTTAAACATTGCATTATTATAGTTGGCCAACATTTTTGCACGAAAAACATTTTTGATTTTACAAATGCATTGAAAAATTAAAAACAAGCAAGTTTTGACAGTACTACTCATAATCAATTTCCTTTTTAAGAAAGAAAAAATGATTTTTTTAACAAAATAAAACTATCTTACTTTTCATAGTACTTCTGCCATATTTTGAAGAGGGAAAATTGCTACATTAATAAAGTTAAAATTTTTATTCAAAAACTGAGAAGGATTTACAGCTCTATTTACTAGTTACTCTTTTTCTCAGAGTTTATATGGAGGAGAGATATTGGTCTTATAAAAAAGACTTTTAAAAAAGACTTTGTTAGCATATTCCTAAAGCAATTTTCTGTTCAATGGGAAGTTGCCAAGTGATGTGAAAAGGTTATACTGAAGAATTAGCAGAGTTTATGCCTTGACTTTGATACACATTTGTTGTCCCATTAAAGACCTGATGAAAACCGGACACAGACAAAAGCTTCAGTTCTTTTGCTTTGCAGATCCCCCAGTTAAAAATTCTGTTAAACTGTGATTGCATTTATAGCAAATGTTGGTCAACACCCAATCTATGTTTTTTTACTTATAATGCCTGTCCATGTTTAACTTTATTCATTCATACCCCACATAGATTAACATTGGAAATGTGCTGATTTCCCTATTTTCCCTCAATTGTCCTCCATTTCAGCTTTTAATTTTGGAAAACAGGAATCAAATGCTCATCCAAATTCATGGGCTGAGGTTAAATATGACCTTAATCTAAATGTGGTTGGAGCCCCCTTAACCACCCTACACTGGAACACAGTCACTCTCATCCCTCAATGCATACACATGTTGTTCCAAGAATAATGTTTCTCACAATATTCCTAAGCTTTCAACACTGAGTTCAATTGTCTTTCACAGCACATATATGGCAGGGTGGGGATGGAATAGATGGGAATGTGCAGAGGAAGATCCCACTCGAACATCACTGCTGAGAGACTGTTTTTTTCCAAGCTGGTTCACTCCAGGATACATTCATGCAATAATGCTGTCTCCCAAAGTAAATCATTTCTGTATTCTTCATCCTACAGCATTCAAATACATGGGAACCTTCTCAGCAACTGCAACGGGGTTTGAACTGCATCCTGCTTTGCTCAGTAAAATGAACTTGAGTGAGCTGAAGGGTCTGTTGAGTGGGTGGCTGAGGGGGTAAGTGGACTGAGTGAATTTTAAATTCAGCTGGGGCCACATCCACACTCCCTGGGGTCACTCAGCTGCTGATCTTACCTATTTTACCCTGCTCTCAAATATCACCCTGTGGGTCTGTCTCTCCATGAGTGAGTACTTGCGATTGAGAGGTGCTGGATATGTGTTATACCGAATTCCTCAGCATCTGAATTTAGCAGCTTTGAGTCCTCCGGTTCTGTTAAGAATATTATGGGCTTTTGGGGAGGGTTGAATCCAGAGCCCAGCTCCCACTTTCTACCATTTCTGAATCAGGCCTCCATTGCTTTTAGCTCATTTATACCACTACAAGTGAGAGAAGAAGCCACCCTACAGGTCACACTTCTCTCTACCAAGGCATGACTTCAGCTGGTGTCTTTGGAGATGAAACTGCTGTAACTAAGGACAGCAGTTTCCTTTACCTATTTGAAGTGACCCTGACAACTGAGGCAGTAGAAGGTAATCTTCCATACCAGAGTGCACAGTCAGCAGATTAAGTTTTAACAAAATCTTCCTGAAATTGCCAAGTAGAGCTGCTAAAAGAAAAAATGAAACCTTCTCTATTTCAAATGTTTCCATTTTAAATTATTTCTCTTTTTAATTTTCTTGATTCTTCCCCATATTTATAATTCAAAAAGCATTATGGGAACAACCACCAATATTTTTTCATTTATCAAATACAGGAATTTTGACACATGATATATTTTAGCATAAATTTCCTTATGCTTTCTATAAAAATGTATTTAAGTAATACTGAGGTGATCACAATTATTTCCTGGTCAAAACTCATGCCAGAAGTCTACTTGCCTGTGCTATCATTTGGAGGAAATAAATTGCCATCGTATCTATTATCAACTTTTCCTTTTTAGGGAAACACCTGCATAATCTGCATTGGGAAATCTGGCAGAACTCCACTTCAGCCTCCCCATGTCTCAGTGCTACTCTTACAGCCTGAGGTTAAATTCTGCTGGCAGCACACATTTATGTTCTGGAAGCAATTTTTTGTTAACACCTATGGTAGTTCTTAGCATCAAGTTACTTAACGCAACAATTAGTAGAAATCACTGCAGTGGTGCTCTCTTTTATGTCAAATTCCTACCACAAAACCAGAAAGGGAATTAGCCACATCAAATAAAGAGAAGAAACACCACCTAAGTATTGTTTGGAATGAGGGGAAAAAGGTGTCAGGCTCCATGAATACTGTTAGAAATTTATTTGTGCTGGTGATTTTATATGAGTAAAGCTTAAACATTCCATATGCTGCATATATGTCAGTGCATGTTTTAAAACAGAACTAAAATTCCTCTTCAGTCCTTTCTTTCTCCAAGGTTAGTAAGTTTTTGCACATCTGCAACTTTTATTTGGTCCCTATACCCCCACATAGTTTATCATCTGAAAGGTCACATTTTTCCAAACAAAGAATATTTGCTATAAGCTTAGGAAAAGAACCTTAGGTGCCTCCTAACAGCAAATCATGGTTTCATGTTCAGCTCTCTTGTCTATGGACAAATGAGGTATGAAAACTAGACACACAAAAAGTGACATTTTTCATGTGCACTTTAAAATTTGGCCTCTGCACATAGAATCAAGTGGAGTTTCGTAGCTCTAACTGTGCAGTATCAATAGCATGTACTGCGCACCTCTGGAGTGTTTTCAACTGCCACACTGCCAACACAAGGAGAAGCCCCTCTGAAAATCTATTCCATGTACTTGGCATCTCACCTTTGTGTAAAAAGCTGACTGGAACAACTGATCTTCAAAGTATGTGGTCATGTTGTACCACTGCACAGATCAAGAGAGGAATCCAGATTAGAGAGAAAGAGAAGGCATGAGCAAATTGGAAATGGGAAAGATGATTTGTTCAAGGGATCAATAACTGGACGCCATAAGGCAGTCGTGGCCTGACCCTCAAAGACATCTTAGTACCTAAATATCTTTGCAAATTTTCATCTCAACATCAATATAAAAAGACAGAAACTATGCCGCATATAGGATTAATTCATAAATTTCCTAATTAAACATGCATGTTTCTTAAAAAACAATTACAAATTTCTTGGAGAAGAACAGTGGAGGGAAAGACACATTCTGCTGCAGGGGGAACTGGAATTAGACTGTGCAAGCAGCATCAGCAGACTCCATCTGTAATTGTCATTTTCCTGGTGGGCCACACCGTCAAACATCTCCAAGGTCTGTCATGGTCTCATTGCTCTGTGGCGAATGAGGATATTCATCAAAAAGCTCCAGGTTCCCAGCTCTCACACATGGGTGGCTCCACTTGGGAGTGAAAGGATACAACTGTATTGAAAAATAGCCACTTTATAAATCCAGCAAAGGAAGGGATTTTGTAATAAACACAGAATATCAGAGACAAATGAGAAATAAAAAAGTAAAGAGCCCCCTCCAGTGTCACCACATACGTGATTAATGAGACTTAAGGAATTCTCCAATAGACTCTCCAAGCAACTGAGTTCTGTTTCAATGGTATGCAGTCAGGTTGAATTTGTATTCAGAAATCCCAGCTGTACTCAATCCCAGGACTATTTCATATATGTGAAAAGAATTACACGCAACTCAGCTAAGAAAAAAAGGAATTGCCATTCAAACACAGGATATTTTTAAGGCCAGAATATTGCAATGGGCATTTTTACTATCTGACTGTTTCTCCTCTCCTTAAGTATAATGCAGGGAAATTGGAAAGAGATTAAGTTATCAAAGAGTTATGATTTAACAGTGATCTTTAGACAATCTCCATTTGGATGGTGCAAAACAAAATTAAAGTTCTTTTTAAAAGAATAAAATACAAATACAGTGTGGTGAAAAATGAAGACAATGGTGTTCTGCCTTGACTTTTGTCTTGATATCTAACTTGCACACTTAGCTTCTCCTTGAACCTGATCTCACTGTCAGTGGAAAGAAGACACAATTTCCCTGGGTATTTTATTTTTCAGACTCTTGGCTCCAGATCTGAAAAATCCCCTGTGCATCTTGCACATTGGTCAACTTTCCATGTGTTGGAGGCCACACACTGGGGTCTTTGAGATTGTGGCAGCAAGACTGAAGACTAATCGACTTCACATCTGTAAAAGACTTAAGGAGAGAAACCTGAATAAATATTTCAAGGAGTGGATAAAGTAGCATTTATACAATTCTGGTCCATTTCTAATACCCACTGAGATCCCAGGCTGTTTCATTGTGAAGCCAGAAGTGAACGAAAGCTGAGCTCCTTTCCCATTCATAGTTGTTCTCTTTCTATTTAAAACAATATTTTGAAACATTTAAACCATATGGTTTCTTCATAGATAGTTTACATTTTTCTGCAGTCAAAAATGTATTGATAGTTCCTTTTTAACTGACAATATGATACGATCATAATATATTATTGGTTAATAATTAATACGTAAACTAGAATTAATGCCTAGCCTAAAAATCAACAATCTACATTTTAGGACAATCCAGAAAGAGCTATGGTGGTTGTATGTGGTTTGGATGGAATGTTCTAAGAGGAAAAATCATGTTTAGTCTGGCAAAGATTCACTTGAAAAGTGGTTTAATGATAGTATACAAAACACAGACAACCGAAATCTGGACAAAAGACAGAGGTATTAGAGAACCTAATTTCTTCAAATTCTGTAAGATGATTAAAGTAAAAAAAACCAACCCGATCTTATTCTAACAGACAACTGCTGGTCTTGTGTAGCCCTTTAGCCTTTTAAAAATAACCAGGAGAATTGCAGAACAATTAGTAGAACAAATATTTGTTCTTACGCAAAGCATATTGAATAGATTTGGAACACAGGATGCAAGTAATTATTAGAATCAAAATAGGCTAATGTTCTCCGATGCTATTTGTAAAGCAATTTGAGTTTCATTATTAGAATGTGTATTTAACATATCATTTTGAATCTCATTACATGCTATTTGGACTAAACTTAATAGGATTATTATTTTTGGCATTCATGGTCATGCAATATCCATAAACAATGTTTCTGAACCCTTTAATACAAGAAACAGACATATGGTGTCAAGAAATGAGCAGGCTTTTCAGCATTTTTAACAGCACACTTATAACACGCTTTCAATTTCTGTATTTCTAGGAACATCTTTGAATGTGTCACTGTTAAAGTACTACTTGTCCATCGCTCGGCTTGACTACTCTGTCTTCTACAGATGGAAATAAACAAGGCTTGATTAAGAACCTTATATTATTATTTACTGCCTCTGGTTCATTCTGAATTTTTTTTCTAGCACAGTTTTGAGAATTGCTTAATGTTTGTGAGGTGAAGAGAAAAAATCCTTAGCACTTATCTTGTTTTAAAAGTACAAGAAAAGGAAACAGTAAAAATCTTATTTCACAAATATGAGAAGTTAAATTGTCTCTCCCCACATCTAACATGGTTTTTAATGGGCACTGCAAAGCCCCTGTGACTGGCAGTGGCTGCTCTACAGTGCCTACATGAAACATTGTCCACATAGATCTTTGAGACCCACCTTGAAAAGCCTAAAACCAGAAGTTGAAAGCTGCCCTGCCCTTCAGATAAGAAACCATGCTGGTAGCCCCAAAACTTAGTGTTCTTCCTACTCATCCTTTGGGCATCATATCCATCACACATCCATGTGATCAGTGTCCATCACATGTTGATGTTACAAATGGTCATTGAGCTTCAAGATGAACATTTATGAGTAGATATGCTAACAAAATCACAGGATGCTTCTGGTTGGAAGCAAACTTTAAAGACTATTTATTCCAACCTTCCTGTCATGAGCAGGGACATCTTTCACTAGACCAGGTTACTTAAAGTCCTATCCCACTTTACCTTGAATATTTCCAATAATGGGACATCCACTAGTTCTCCGGACAACCTGTTCCAGTATCTCACGACCTTCAAATATAAAAAATCATCTTCCTTATGTCCAATCGAAACCTACCCTTTTCCAGTTAAAAACTATTTCCCCTTGTCCTGACACTACAGGCCTTGGTAAACGATCTCCTACATCTTTCTTGTAAACCCCTCTTATATAATGACAGGCCTCAATAAGGTCTCCTCCAAGCCTTCTCCCAAATGTTTGAAGCTTGATTTCCTCATACCCCACCAGTCTCTGTTTGCTCTCTATGGCTACCTTTTCTGAGAAAGGCTGAAAAGTCACTTCTGTCACTTTGCTTCTGCATCATGGCCTAACTCAGCCAGCTGGGATCTGCCGCATTTCACTGGAGATGTCAAAGGAGGTCACAGAACTTGGACAGAATAAGCCTTTTGTAATACGTCAGCAAGAAATGTTTAGTGGTTTGATCCCTGTGCATTCAGTCATGATTGCCCTCGTTATGTGTGCTGAAGGGAGGGAGTGAATCTTCTGACAGGATGTCAGATGGAGTCTTCTTTACAACAGGTTGAATTTTTGATTTTTTTTATCCATATTATTTAATTCAATGTGATGGTTGTAGTCTTCATAGGTATCTGTCAATATATTCTGTGTGGGAGAAGGAAATAAAAAAATGGATATATATGTGAATATGGTGATTGTAACGATTAATATGGAGTCAGCAGAAATTTGTAAGAAGAATTGAAAACACCTCAGCAAATAGTTGGTGATGCCTGACACAGTGTATATCAACCTCATCAAAGTGATTGGCTTCTGAATTTTTTTTCCTTTAATCTTGCCTTGACTGAGTCTTTCTGCTAAATTACAAGCTCTTTGGGAGAGGGACTGTGTAAGTGTTTAAGGAACACCTACTGCAAGAGGGTCACAATTATGACTTGGCAGCATGTAAGAAATAATGAAGAAAAGAAGAATGAGAATTGGGCTCTTGAAATGGCATTGTTAAACCTTCAATATCCCACAAAGATACAATTGAAAATAACTAAATAGTAGGCTTAGTCCCACAGGTCTGAAAGAATTCCTGAAAGAATTTCCAAGCCTCTTCAAAACAACAAAGGAAGCTGCCAGTCTGGCATGTAAGGATAGATTGGTGCCTGGTGGAAGTAAATTCCTCATCTGAGGCAAACATTTCAATTACATAGCAGGAAATCCAATAGCAAAGGAGTTTCTGCCACATTCAGGAAGATTAGAAGGGCTTGACTCTACTTCTTGCACAGCAGAGAACGCTGAGAACATTTCTCTGGCTCCCCAAAGCAAGAAAAACGATGATTCGGTTAATTCTGCCTCTCATCCTTAAAAAGGTCCTGTGATAAGAGACTGGAACCAGGTCTCAGTGAAGTGTAGATGAAACCATGTGAAATTAGACAGGAAGCAGCGGGGAGAGATGCCATCTCCTCCAAAACTGCAGAGGAGCCAGCCTGCAATTAGGCAACCAGAAACAGGCCGAGGATGCAAAGTTCAGTAATTTGTTGTTTCCCATTTTGTTAATGCATCATCCAAGATCAAAACTTTGTGACAAACATTGTTTTCATCAGAAAATTTTAATTGCTTTATACCAAAATTTAGGCTTTTGTAATTCAGTGCAACCTCTCAATTGCGTTTAAAAAATGTGTGTAATTTTAACTTATTGTTGTATTTCAGCACAATGAAAAACAGTGAAATATTCAGCATTACCACATAACTATGTTGTGCTCAGTTCAAGCTTTTGTTTTACATCTGAGACATCCATTTCGAAACTGCATGCTAACTCATTCAGTTACTCTTTGGATTAATTGATTTCCTCATGTGATTTTGGGAAGCACTTCTTTATTTGAAACATTCCAACATTGCTTTGGCATAAATTTGCTTAACTAAGTATGATGGAAACCAAGGGAAAAAACAGATCCTTGATTCATAAGATTCACAGACAAAAGGAAGACAGGGTGATGATCTCTCTCCTTACAAATATCGGACATCATGGGGAAAAAAGGACAAATTTGCAAGAATTCAGCTAAAGACAAGTGTTTCAAGGGCTTACTTCTCTTTTTCCATTCACACCAAACCTGGAGATAAGTCAGAAGGGGCTTTCTATCATTACTATGGAAAAGCTGTAATCAAAATTGCTATTAAAAATGCTTTTTTTTCCTTCTGAATGGGAACAGGATAGTGCTCAACAGAGTTGTTTAAATATGAAGTGCTTGTCTATAATAATTTTTATACCACTGTGACTAAATCAAGAAAAAATTATGACCAGCAGAATTGGTGCAGCCCCACAGTGTAAAAGGAGATCTCTTGGTGTGTGTCTAATGCTATTTATGCTGCAGGGCATTTTAACTGGAGGTTTTTGTCTCTGTATCTGTTCACCCAGCAGGTGCCATAGTGGCTACTGCTCCACACAGACTCCTGTGTCCTGGCACTGTTACACATTGTACAGTGAGGCTGGGAAAAGGGCTGCCACAATGTCAGTGCGTCTGCCCCCTCTGTCCTGTCTTCATCGGGTTCCTCAAGGCACCTTATTCCAAGCGCAAATGGACAAAAGATACTGAAGCAACCAGATTTATTCTGTATCTCTGCAAGGTAAGATTTTTAGCTGTACACCTCTGCTCTCAAACTCTTCTTTCCGTCTTCAAGGTGCTGGTTCAGAGGAAGGCAGAGAAATGGAAATTTGAGGGAATATATCCTGCTGTTAATATAAATTTAAATGACCTAAGGAGAAAATGAGTGAAATTAAGAAGAGAAGACATAAATGTTGATCAGAAGTAGAAATTAATCTTTGGCATATGCATGAATATGATTAAAAGAGCTTTTATCTGGTTCATACTTAGAATATTTGTGCTTAGAAACTTATTAAGGCAAAAAAATCAATAAAATAGATTTTGAAACAACATTCACATCACACTAAGTGTATAGACTTTAATATCCTTCTCATAACCTTCTCATAACTCATAACCTGTTTTCTCAAAGAAACAACTCAGTGGTAATGGAGTCTCCACAACAAAGAAAATATCTCTGCATGAGAGAAAATCATGCCATGAACAGAAAACTCTTGGAGGGCAGCAGTCTGCACTCTCTGCCTGGCCAAATGCTGCCATAGCACTTGAGAAGCAAGGAGGCATGCAAGAGTCAAGGGTGAAGGAGTGGGATGGCTCAGGGCTGGTTCCCAGGCAGAGATTGCAATAACACTGAATAGTCTCCACTGGCAGTGATCACAGCTGAGCCTCTTGGGTCTGCTTGGGGGACAGGTGATCCTGTACTGAGGGTAAACACAGCCTGAGCAACTCGAGCTAACCCTCAGTAAAAACCAGCTAGTATACCACAAACCCAGGAGCCTGAGTTTTATATGTGTTGGTAATACCCAAAGCATGAGGCTGCCAAAAGGCATAAAACAGAAATCAGTTTGCTGAGCAGTCTGCTATTTTCACACTTTACCTTTTGTTACAGCAACCCATCCCTTAATATTTCTCACTAAATTAAAAAGCAGGGTTTCATCCAGAATGAATGGTTTTGTATTTCTAGATCCTATTCCAGCTTGGACCCCTACACCTCAACCATCCTGCTGAATTAATAGTACATTGGAATCAGTTCCACAGCCACATTTGGGCACAAAATTCATAGATTTGTAGAATCATTAAGGTTTGGAAATATGTCTGAGATTACTGGGTCCTGCCATCAACCTAACACTGCCAGATCCACCACTAAATCATATCCCCAAGTGCCACAAGTGTACATGTCTAAAATACTTTCAGGGACAGTGACTTGAACACTTCCCTGGGCAGCCTTTTCAAACACCTGAACACCCTTCCAGTGAAGAAATTTTTTTCCTAGTATTCAATATAAACATCTCCTCATGCAACTTGAGGCCATTTTCTCTCATCCTGGCACTTGTTACCCAGGAAAAGACAGTAACCCACACATTGACACAATCTCTTTTCAGGTAGTTATAGAGAGAGGTAAGGTCCCATCTAAGCCTCTATTTCTGCAGATTAAACACACCTAATTCCCTCAGCCACTCCTCATCAGACTTGTTTTCCAGGCTCTTCACCATCTTCATTACCCTCTTTAGACATGGTCCAGCACCTTTGGACACACTAGAGCACCTGAATCAGAAGTAACTATAGCCAGAAACAAGGGTGTATTCCACCCAAACTACTTTTGCTAGCTTTTACCACATCCATCATGTATCCTTACACAGGTTTATTTTCTAACGACTAATTGTAGCCATACACTAAGCAAATATATTAGTTCACCCTAGTTCTCACTTGAAATTCACACACAAAGAGCCTGTTCCTAAAAGACTTCATAAATAATGAAGATCAAAAAGTGAGTTCAGTTTAAGATCTGCCTCATCCTTCCCATGAGGGGAAATGACCCCTTGGTAGTTGAGGAGGTTTAGAGTAACTGAAGTGTAACTTATATTCTGCTTGCCATAGATAAGGTCTTGGAAATCTTAGCATCCAGAGGATTGCCTCTTCTTGCTTGCAGGAGACAGCCTGGAATGTGCAGCAAGTTGTTATTCTTCAAGAAACTTGTGTTTTATGGTCTTGTTGGTTTGTTTGTTGTTTTGTTTTTGTTTTTTTTTTTTTTAATTTGGGGGGAGGGTGAGTTCGTTTTTTGTTTGTTTGGTTTGGGGTTTTGTTAAATCCAGATAATGGCCTATTGGAAGCTAGAACTGCTAAGCCTTGTAAAGCACTGCTCTGTAGATAAATATTTGGATAAGTTAGGCTTATTTATGTAAAATATTGATTTTGATGGAATATTTGCTTATGTTTTCAAAAGCAGAAATATGTTTGTTAATCCATAGAAAGGATTTGTATTGTTGATTCCCAAAGAAGGCAGCTCTAGCTTGGTTACACTGGTATGACCTGGGCAAAGAGCTTTTCTAGAGTCTGGTATCAAGTACCCTGAATTTCCATTTCACAGATTGATCATGGAAGAACAGAACTTGAAAATGGGGTGTCTCAAAGAGAATTTTTATAAGCCAGTAAAAAAATGAACAAATCAATTACTCTATAATTTTTGTTTTATTTTTTTAAGAGGAAGGGAACAAAAAGAAGTCAGGATAAAGGCTGGTTTTCTTTCATTAAATGTGCCTCCCTATCTTTTTCCTCCTACTCAAACTCAGATTCAGAGTACTCACGTCAAGCATTTAGCTCTAGCAACCAAGTCAGAGGAGCCTATAAGATTTTTTGTTCCTCTTGTGGCCAGTGGATTGAGAGAAGGTTCCAGAATATGGTGCAACTTCTGAATTGTCCCCTGGAAGTGTCATTTTTCAATGACTGTTGAGGGTGTAGAATCTTCTAAATTTTAAGTGCCTCTGAATACCCAAGATAGATCTAAGTTGCAGAACTCAGAGTAGCATTTGAACTATCAACCTCATTTCAAAACTGCCAATATTAGAAAACAAAATAAACACAAATTTTGCTTCTAAATTCTCAAAACCCTCCTAGCCTTCAAGCTCATGCGTATTTTGCTATACAGAAAACTGAGTGCTCAAGCCTGCAATCAGCAGCTGAACAATTTATCACGTGACTCTCACTAGTTACGTGTGGTTTATATGAGTCCACATCTCAACTAATGCACTTCTGGTAATGAGGATCCACACCATCAGGCACAAAAATGCAGACCATCTTACTGCTTTACATGACTTTTTAATCAATCTTACTCCACAGTTATATTCAGCCAGTACATAGCTTGCAATTAGAACTTAAACCAACTCTTAAATATATATAATCAATAAAACTGTTTAAATAAACTGCAGTTGGGTTGCCAGGTGACAAATATGCACACAGAGATGTATACAAACCCTACATACAATAAAAGAAAGTGATACCAACTTATTTTTAATCTCTCTGACTGCATATTAATGACAACAAAAGATTGTGTTGAGTGTACAGTTACATCTTGATAGTTCATCAGCATTCATGGATGGTAACTCTATTATTGTGGAATTGCTGCTAGGGGCTTTTCTCTTTTTCCTGGCATCTGATGGACTGAATATCTTATTGACATTTATGAGGCAACTTTTCCTCACCTAAAAGCTGCCTTTCCATGCTGGGCTGACCATGCCAAAATACACACCTGATTTATGTGGTGGATTTGTTGCAGCACAATTGTCACTATACATAGTCGTAAATGATGCAAGAAACCCATTAATACCTCTAAATCAGCAATCAAAGCTGTTTATTTAGATGTAGCCAAAGCCATGATGTGTCTGGATAGATCCCAGCCTGGACAATGAGTTCAGCCATAGCTCTGCCAAAGGCAAGCTACTTTTTTTTCTTCCAGGTGCTTGTCTACCACAGAAATTACTTAACACCTCAGCTGTCATTCAGTAACATTATGAAAATGTCCCAGTTTCTTTAGCCCTTGTCTGCAGACTGCAGATGGCACCAGCTTAGTCCATCAAAGCAGTGGGGTGAGATTTTCCACTGTGCTCATTTCAGTGGACTGGTGTGTAATTGCGTTCAGAGGAAAATAAATCTTTCTAGAATAATCATGAAGCTCAACAACCTTTAATCCAGGAGAGCACACTGGCATCACCTCCTTATATAATAAATACACGTCTAATAAATAAATGTCTGAAGGAGGCTTCATGGCAATAGAATCCCATTAACAGGGGTCAGGGTTTTACATCAAGGTCTGTTGGAGCCCTCTCCAAAGCAGTAGGCTGCTTTTCAGGTCTACTGTGGAGGTTTTGCTTTCTTATACAAGCAAATGTGGTTCACCTCAAGGGAAAAGAAAACAGATCATTTGATGGTTCACAGTAGGCCTGCACGCCACACTGCGAACCATGAAGGGCTCATGGAAATAGTCCACGTGGAAGGCACCACAGCCTAATCCAGCAGACCTTTCCCTGGAGCCAGCTCTGGGGACCAAGCCCATCAGAGGATAATAAAAATGGTGATGGAAAATACAAAAACAAAATGCAGAAAGATTAATTAAATAAAGGGCATCCTTCCAAAAAAACTGTAACAACCCTGTGAAATGTGTTTTCAACACCACAATACTCCTTCTCTGTTTTGTTTCACAGCAAAACCATTACATGTAAGTGTTGCCTTTGAAACGCCAGGGAAAGACACTGATGAATGTTACACAGCAGACCAGAGGCTGCCAAAACTAACTGATTTCTGTTTAGAGACCCTACGAGTGAAATCCCTGTGAAGTAGCAGAGCTTGAAGAGTAATTAGCTACAACCATAACAAAACAGTGAGCTACTCACCACTCAAATCTCTATGACTTCTCTGTTGTTATAAGTGACATTGATCTTGCAGGTTGCTGAGAATGGACTGTCCATGAAAAAAAATGCTTAGCAGGAAAACAATGGAGTAAGTAAGATGCAAGAAGGTCATCTGTTATGATAAAAAATAAATTGACAATGTCAGTGAACACTGATGTACCTGCTCCCACATTTCAAAGACTTCAGGCAAAATTTAAATAAACGCAATCTCACTTACTCTGCTGGGACACACACCAGTGGTAACTGTGTCCCAGCAGCTGTCATTTAATCATTTCACCACCAACGGTTAACTCAGGTTGTTGGGATTTGGGGGTTCTTTTTGCCTTTTGATCAGCTAGGCACAAAGAATTTTCTCATGGTTTTTTTAATGCCTTGCTTATGAGAATTTTTTGCTAATATATTCCTATTTTTGCCAAAAAAAAAAAAAGGTAAAAATGACTAGAAGTCTAGTCTGCATCTCAAATGAAGGGACATTAATTTGTTGTGCTTTCTACATGTGCAGTGTGAAAAGGCAGAGTGGTGAAGTAACAACAGATGGTTCACAGAGGTGACCCATATTGGCTGTGATCAGTAATGTTGCTCTTCTAATAAAGCACCCTAGAAATACCTTACAAAACCTCATAAACCCCAGAAATACCTTTTTTAGTTCTTCAAGGACAAAAATGGACAGACTAGAATATGAAAAGAAACATTTTCATAATACAATCACATAGTAAGTGTAATTCATCACTAGAAAGGCAAGGGTTTCTTATTTCTGTGCTTCTGCCCTGTTTTATTGATTATTTTCTTGACAATGTTGTTTGTAATCTAATAAAAACTGCTCTTCACTTTCCAAATAATTGATTGATCAAAAGTAATTCTAAAATAGAAAGTTAATAAATCTGAAATATAAATTTAATATAAATGTGAATTGCATTAAGGAAGTCCACATTGAATAAAGTTGTTTGATATGGTTAATCAAGACTTTCCCTAACCTTCAGTCAAACAAAACCTCACAAGAGAACACCTTTAAATTTTGCAGAAACTCAGTGTGAGATTTCTTAAAATTCACATAGATTCTTTCCTTAGAACTTCTAAAGGAGACATCTTAAAAATCATAAAAATAGCCAGATCTAGTTAAGTTGTCATAGGCTTTTGGTAGAGATGAAAATATAACAGCAGGGCAGCATTTTATTGAGTTTAGTCTACTTTTTATTGGACATATTTCAGCCAATTGCCATTTTGACTATCCTGGCCACCCTTTTGAGAATTCAGTTTTTCTGTAATTTCAACACATCAAGAGAGCAAACTTGGAAAAATGCCTTTCCCACCAAAACTACCCACAAATTGCAGAATCAACACTGAACTATTTTGTAGTGATTATTCCAGCAACAGAATTTGAACTTAACATCCTCTGATCCATGGGACTGAGATAATTTATTCACTCTTTATGAAAATAAAATCCAGCAATGTCCAAAGGAATTACCCTCTTCTATAGGCTGAAACAATTATATAAAATGGTTTCCTTGTCAGCCACGGGAACAGTAGTCCTTTTGACATCACCATTTTTTCTAATACTGTCAAACATCAGTCTAAATGGAAATACTAAGATTTAGCACTAACGCCTCAGACTTGCTGACTTGGAAATGTCAGTATTACTGCACAATTTAGTTAAAACACCATCTTTCTTTCTGAACTCTTACTCTGTTTTATATCATGGTTATTTGTATACTGTAACTTCTGCACTAAAGTGCATCAAAATCCAAGCTTCAGAAAACTCTGGCTTCAGGTGATTTGAAGTGGAAAGAGAATTTAGAATTTCTAAAGAAGTTTGCCACTTGACATAGTTAACACAGGTTTCAGTAATCAGACTGTGATAAGTCCTGTCACTTCTTTTAAGACTGATTATGACACTCCAAGGCTTTGCCACCACAGGTACATGTGGGGAGGCACTTGTCCCTTAAAAAATGTCTAGAGACTTTAGCATAAACTTGGCAAGATCTGGAGTCCTGCCTCCAGAGTTTATCAGCAGTAATGATAATAGAAATTACTGAGCAGAGGTTTGTAAGCTGGACAGTGTGGTGGCAAAATACCTCAGTCCCCAACGTGTTACAGCTCCCAGTTTACCAACACACAATGATTTTCTATATTGCTTGTCTCATTCCTCCTTACCTTCTGAAAGTCTCTTGTGAAAGCAGCAAGTGCATAAACTGATCCCTTGCTGTCAGCAATCCCCTTTTCAGCTGCCTTTAATCAGTAGTTGGGGTATCCCATTAATCTTCACTCTGAGAGAGGAGCCATCCAACCTAGCAGCTCACAACTCATTTCCTCCAGATCCCAGCAGACCACCAGTCTTTCCAGGAGCTTCTTCCTCTGATTTCTCTTGGCAAATTCTCATAGCAACTTTTCCATGACATAGGATACTAGACAACAAGGAGTATTTTCAGCAGTACAGCAGAGAACAGCAGTGAATGTAAAGAGCAGCTGGGAAGAGCTGTGTGACTGGGTTATTTAAAAACCTTTCTGAATCTCCATCTTCAGTAAAGGTGAATTTAAGCTGTGACAGGAACAAAGTCTGTTTTTACAGGAAGACACAATCAGCACCTGTGCAGTCTAGAACTTGTTGCTCTAGCAGCTCTAAAAAATTAGAAACAAATAATTAATTATTCTTTAAAATTATAGGAGCAACAGAGGCATGAGGAAAATAAATCTGCTAGAAACTGGAGAAAATTTTGACAGAAAAATAAATGCACATAAAGTCTTTAGAAATAAATGCAGATGGCAAATTAAAAACAAAGAAACCCTTTTTTAATCTTAGGAGTGGAGGACTGTTGAAAGAGGGAGAGTGGAATACAAATGCAAAAAAAAATAGTTTCTACCTTGTCTCAAGAGTTTATAACTTCAACAGAGCTCTCTGTTGGGATTGCCTATGGCAGCAGTGGCCTTGGTAGTGTCTCCTCCAGGCCTTTTTTGTACTCCTTCACCCAGATCCACTACTTCTCCAGTCATCACCCAGCTCCCCCACAGACAAGACAGAGCTGATGGAAAAAAGAAATTTCCCCATTTTTTTCATACTGTTCTGCCACCTGCTTGTCACATGCCTCTTCTCATTTAATATCAGTTTTGGTAATGTGTCCAGTGTGCAGAGAGGGAACTGAGACACGATTGTCCCTGTTTTGTTTCAGGAAAACTGACCCTCCCTGTGCCAATTTGTTTCCAGAAAATAAGAAAGCAGAGAACACTTGCAAAAGGACAGGGCGAAAAGGTTTTATTATGGCTTAATTTACTGTTAGCTAGGTAATTACATTTCCAAAATATTTCTGAAACCTGTCCATATTGCAGTTCTCAATTATCAAGCCAGAGGACACTGGGAAGTGATAATTATGTGTGAAACACCACTCATGCCCCCGTAGATAGCCCTCCTGCCAGCCATTTAACACTTAGTCTGGTGCCAAAGCTATGAATGCTGTCTTTTTCAACAGCATTTAGGTGCTAATAAATTATCCAACAGTTTGAAAGCAATGGCCTGCCTAGATGGGAGAGTTTCACTGCTGAGGTCATGGGCAGTTATACCCCTGACCTTCAGAAACCAGACCTACCCCATCCAAGGAAGGGTGAGACAGGCTTGTTGGCAAAGCTGCTCTATTTCCACAGCAGCAGAGGCACAACTCAAGGGTGACTGTCCTTCACTTCAAAATGCCTCTTTTTGAAATGGAAAGCTAATTTATTTGTGGGATTCAATCTTGAGATGCACCTCAAGTGTGTCCAGTGTGATATTTGCCAGCTGGGGTTATCCCATACAGATACAGTAGTCTAGAAAGGTCAATTCCACTTGTCCTTATTCCTCATTATTAAAGGCTCCTTAAGCAATTTACCTAAATCCTTTCTGAAGCAATACCAAGCCAAAAATGCAGTCCCACCAGCCAGTAAAAAGATGTCAAGAGTTATAATTCTTCTGAACTGCATATGTTGCATTCACTTCCTTAGTTTATAGCAAATAAATTCTCCACTAGAAATAACATTTATGTGGATTTACAGTTCAAATCAAGAGCACAAAAAGTTGTTCAGCATCTTAACATCTACCTGGCTGCAAGCACACATTTCAGAGGCACTAACTGAGTAGACATAAAGATGTCATGTCGAAACTGCCTGTCTGTGCTGCATAAGCCAAGTCCTATCCCGGGGCTGGAAATTACTTACCACTTTATGACTCTTTGTCATAAAAGAGTCATATGCTTTGTCATATACTTCATTCCCTGCTCCTAGAATTTGCTATAGAAAACACATGGCCACTCTAAGTGATTTAGAGTACATGATACGAACACATTTGGCAGGATCAGAAACGAGCTCAGCTGTGCTAACGTGGTTATCACTGGTAGAGATAGAAAAATCCACATGCACATGCATTCAGATACATTTTCCAAGAAAGTGCTACACTCAGAAGTTGTGTGTTTTCTTCACTCACCAGTGGTATCAATCAGGGAATGCCATAGTGCAGCAATATGGCATCATGGGAGAGAAAACCCTAATAAAAATGAGATAAAGGCAAGACTCAAAGTGTTACAAAATATAGGCATGCCTAAAATAGCTGGGGTTTTTTGCCTTAGGTGCTTCAGGGTCTACCTGAAGCATTCATCTGCTGCGTCAGAAGGCTGCAGGCTTTGGCAGGTCCTGTCTCATTCTCCTGCTCCCGTGACTACCCGGGTGTACTGGGACTGGCTGGGGTGGAGGCAGCTTTCCTGAAGGGTGCTGTGCTTTGAACTGGCAGCTGAAGCAGTGCTGATAACACAGCAGTGGTTGTATAGCTCGTGAACACAGCTTGCACTGCAGCAAGTTGTTCTTCCATGCTTTGCTCCCAGTGAGGAGATGGGGAGTGCTGGGAGGTGACCCAGCTGAGACAGCTGACTCCAGATGACCAAAGAGCAGTCCCACTCTATGACCCTGTGCTCAGCAATAAAACCTCAGGGAATGGAGGAGAAATGGGAGGTGGATTTTCACAGTTATTGCATTTATCTTCCCAACTGTTACATTCTTTCCTCAAAATGGCTGAACAACTGCCCGCCAATAGGCAATGCTGAGCATATTCCTCTTTTTGGTTTGCTTGCACACATGGCTTTTGCTTTCCCTATTAAGCCATCATTACTTCAACCTGTGAGATTGTTTTCCCTCTACTTTCTCTCCATCCTGCTTGGGGAGAGGGAGTGAGAAGGTGGGTGGGTATGTGGCCTTTGGCCTGTGACAGCCCACCATACCTGGGCTCCTAAGGGTACCACTAGATATCTATATTTAGGCATAAAACTTGGTCTTCTACTGCTTACACTTAAAGAAGTTTTGTGTCAGAACAGCAGGTGCACAAAACCCAAAACAGAGCAGAACGAAATGGAAATTAAGCATAGCCACAAAAACCTAGCAAATACTCTTCATCCATTTTGTATGGTAATTTTAAGAATATGATGGGATAAAGGCTTACACATCTTCCATTTCTGTACTGCCTGAATTCACCCCTGTCTGTGTCTCTTTCCTTTCCTGATATTGTGTTTGCTCTAAACTCTTGACCATCTACCAGGGCTAAAAAAGAAACTGCAACCATTTCTCTGCACTCACTGCCATGAAAAGTGCTGGCCTTGCTCACTACTGAGTTTATTTGGGGATTCCATTTTAATGGCAGGCCCAAGGAGAATTGCTCACTTGTCTGCTGCTGGAAGAAACTGAGCCAAATGCTATACAAATGTATATTTTCTCTCTATAGCAGCATTGTCTTTGGTAATCAGGGCGCTCTGCTGGCAACCAAACATCTCACATACTGCAGGTCTTCTATGAAGAAATGAAAACAAACAGTTAAGGAAAAATCACTTCAGAAAAAATTTCAGCAAAACTGAAATGGTTTAAGGCTCGTCTTTCTCTGTAAATAAAGTGGTGAAGAGAATGAGATATTTCAGTGAAGTGCTCGGCCGCAGCAGAGGTACAGTTGAATGGAACTAATGTATGCGCAACTAGAAAACGTTGAGTAGAGAAATTGTTCTACAAATTCCTTTTTTCCTTTTGTCTGATCCTCGTTGTACATGCATGCATTCCTCAGAAAAAGTGCTGTGCTGCTGTGGCAAAGGGATTTAGCAAGTATGAATATTGATTTATCTCTTAACAGAGGGAATGACCTTGCTCTGAATCAGATACTATGGGAGATATTTTCAGACAACTTCTGATTGACTTTCTATTATCATTTTAAAAGGTGATAAAGTGGCTGGAGTAATTACAAATGAAACTTTCAGGAAGTGGCCTTTCCATTTCATCTCTGCCATTTTTCACTGAAATATCTTCCTCCTCTGTACATCTTGTTTGGCTATAAAAAAATGGACTCTATCAGATCCTATGACTCTGTAAGTGCTAAAATAAAATTTCAAAGCTGCTGCTGTTTATTTATTGTAATGGCGAAGAAATTTATGAACTTTATTTGCTCTTGGGAAACAGTTAATGGACTCGGCTTGTTATTTGGCTTGCAAACTCTTAATCAAGCTTGCTATTCAGAAGTATCTCATTCTTTCTTGATAATAGTGAGATTTGTGCGAGCGACTTGTGATTAGGGATATCTTCTTTTTTAAAATATTTTAAGGGACACCCACCTTTATGTAGGGCCAGTGGGGCACTGTGAAGCTGAGAGGTGACTGAATACCTGATGATGACAGATAGTTAAGTTAAAAGACACCAATGGAGCTGCAGCAATTCTACATGCATGCTCTCTTGTAAATATAATGTAATTTAGCCTTAAATGCTCTGCCCCTGACAGCTCTGCTCCATTGCTTCACCCTTTCCATGTGCTAGCAGTATGTTCACAGTCAGTAGGAGAACCTCAGATGTATTGTTGCTTGTCAAGAAGCAGTGACATGATGATCTATCTAAGCCTTCCTGTGCTTCCTCCTGAACTTTGACTACCATCATTATTGGGATTCTTTATTATTAATTTACTTAAGGAAGCAAGAAAGTATGACTGAGTAATCACTGAAAGGTGATAAACTCCCAGAGCTGTTCTCCAGAAGGTCTAATGAAGCCCGAGCACCAGTCAGATCAGCAATTTGGCACACTGGTGGCTCCAGGGTGCAGTTCAGCTCCCCATGAAACCTCTGGAAAGACTCTGGGAACTAGATGATGCTCTAAATGAACAAAGGCTGTTGTTCCACAGGTTGAGTGACATTGAGTATTCCCAAAGGGGTTTATTATTATTATTATTAGATTAGAATCAGTTCTTAAATCACTAAATTGTGTGGAAATTTCCTATTCCAGAAGTAAGCAAACATTTAAGAGTATATATATTTTACTTAGCAGCTACCACAGAAAAATATACAAAGTGGGAATCTGTTAAATACAAAACCTAACTGGATATAAAAATGTATTCCCTTGACAGGTCTGTTTCTTTAATAGGGTTTCATTAAAGAGGGAACCATTGTTTTATGGAATATTCTGTGGTTTAATAAATGAAATACACAGCCATTTAATGTGTCTCAAAAATTGAAGTTTTGCATTGTACTTTAATTTTTTATCAGTATAAATTCCACTCAAATAACTCTTTGTCAAAAGTCTTCACTTTGCTTCAGTGTTTGTAAAATACTTCTTTCATTGATTTTGTTACCTCTGAGTTAATTTTTATTCATCCAATCCAGGTGACACTAAATGTATAGTTTATTATTTAAGAGGTCAATGGATACTTGGGACTCGATTCCTATAAATCATAAGTTTAGGATCACGATAGTGTAGTCTGGCATGCACACAGGTATATGAATATCCCAAAACCACTCTTCTACGTGGCAGGGCAATAAGCCAATAAAAGCACATATCTTCTGTACGTATGGCTTTAATGAGAAGAGGAGACAGCGTAGATCAGCCATGATACAGTTGTTGAAGATGTCAATCCTGCCAGCCAGGCACACTTGTAGTAGCAGGATGTCACAGCCCCTCTCACAGCACATTGTGGAGCACGATGCTGATGTCGTCCTCTGTCATAGTCTTCGCCGACATGGGGTCCCCTTACTGGGAATCCCCTGTGGAAAAGTCTGTGCCAGGGTCAGGAACCAGGAATGAGGCAGAAGTGCCTTGCTGTTCGGTCTTCAAAGATGTTTATTATTTCTTTATCACAATTCAGAGTCTTAGATGACAACAGGCTCCGCACTCTTCAGTGACATGTGCCAGAAAAGACACAAAATGGGCAATTTCAAGGATTCTTATACGGATACCTTATCCAATTAAGTTTTACAACGTATCTAACACATAGTATGTTTTTATTTTTCTACCAGTTCCTAATTATTTGTTAGTCACGTAACATCTGCATTGTGACTTTGTCTAAACAATCACTGTGCTACCAACACTGCAGAAAATGGAGTAGATGAAGAAGAATATGAAGACTGAGTTAACACCCAAAATCCTCCATCTTGTCTTACATCTAACTTCCAGACTAAAACCCAAAGCCTACTTTTTCACTTTGTGATAAACTACAATATCATCCACTATATACATTAACAAAAACTCAACTTCTCACAAAGTCCTGGAAGCTTTTTCCATGGCCAAAGACTAAAAGCAGTGCTCTCCTGAGGAATAAGACCACTCGGGACAGGCACAGGAGATATTCCAGTGTCCTGGATTCCCACAACCCTCTACTTCTGCCTTGATTGTTAAATGCATCATAAATGGCACAAATGCTTCATTCAGTCCTGTAAATATTCTCCATACCCATTTAAACCACACATATGGTTGCAGCAGCAACAACTGGCATGCACTGTAATCTCATGATGATCTAGTTCTAGAGATAATCACTGATTTCCTAGTTAATTTAATAGAAACTGATTGTTTTAGATCTATGAAGATCTCTACCAAATGTCAGAAGGCCTACAACCTGGACAGTAAAAGAATAGATTTTAACTTATATACAGAATATGAACATTTTCAGAACCACAACCTTAGCACCGCAGTCAGTTCCTTTGTGTGACTATATCCCTGATTTCTTGTGGCAAAAGAGTGAACCACCAAATCTTAAGCTCAGTTTGTGTTGAGATACTCTGTCTGTTAGATTCCTTTTGCCCTATAAAAAATTGCTTATGTACACTCCAAAGTGTTGGTAACATACAATTACACAATGATCACTTGTCTATAAACTACCACAGCAAAAATAGCACTTTAAGATGGGAAAAGCAGCATTTCCAAGACATAGATATCATGGTTTTTTTTTCTCATTATTAAACTCCTAATTTTGTGAAGATTATCTGTTAAAGCAGAAATAAGCCTTAATCAGCAATAGCTGAATGACGCCCCCAGTCTTCCACTCACATACTCGTTCTGAAGCTCTTCCTCAGCCAGCTCCTTGTACCATTGTTAATCTATCACCTGGAAATGACACTACATTAATGCGGTTGGGTGCCAGGGGGCAACGACCCCCTGCTGCCGCGGATAGCCCGGACAGCGAGGTCCCAGTACCCGGGAACAGCTCTTGCCCTGGAGATCTCCAGCAGACGCCATAGCCGCAGGGCTAACCTGGTAAGCTCGGCCTGAGGATTGCAGGCAGTTCAGCTCTGTAGTGATATTCAGCTTAGTGATTTCCAGCTCGTAGCTTGCCAGGTATAGCCTGTTGCTAGCTCAGGGGATGAAGAGACAAGAAGAGCTGAGTAGAGCATTCCATGAAGTTTTTTTGGGAGTTCTGTGAAGGGGTCCAGGGACGGCGTTTTCTCCCGAACTGGGCAGAGGTAGTGGTTTTTATAGGGTTAGGTAGGATTGGGGGAACTAGCCAATTAGTTTGGGGTCTGGGTGAGCTAACCTATAGTCTTGGGGCTTCTGGAATGTAGCCAGTAGTGTTATAGGGAGATAGCAGAGGGTCTTAGCAAGCATGACTATGCATTTTCTCTCCATGGAGGTCTTGCTAAGGGCTCTGTGACTGCAACACTACATGTGCTGCTCATATCAGTGACAGTGCTCAAAACCTATCAGACACAGACAGCTTCTACAGGAAAATTCATTAAGGTTGTCATGTGGAAGAATAACTATTTGATGTTCAGGCTCTTTTTTCCACTGATTAGTTCCGAATTTGTTTTAAATACACGCTGAGAAGGAAGTAGCAGAATTAGGCCCTAATTCAGCAAAAATCTAAGCATGTGGGTTTCTCCCACTGCATTAGTAACACAACTCAAGTCATGGTGAAGTTTGTTGAATTTGTTTTGCTTTGAAGCCATATCTGTGAAACTAAATCTAGTCTATTGCACTAGGGGGATGCAGTACATAGCTTTTATAAATAGAAGATGAGCTATAATGTCTGATCCCATTTTCTGCTGTGAGCTATAGTATGACTCCTATCTTAACCACAGAGCAGGGGAACAGCAAACTCACCAAAGGGATTATGTTGGCAAAGCCCCAGTCATTATCTTCAAGCACAGGTTTTCTTGAAAGTGGGCAATTTTCTAAGTTCACTTTTGTCTTATGGGAAATGGGATCTCCTGACTCAGCTTTCTTCTACTACTCACGCAAACTCTGGTCTAGGACAACTAGATAGGATGTTCTTTGGGGAAACAGCAAAGACAATTGTCAGACATACCCCCTAGTAGGATATCCATAATTTTCACCTTAGCTCTTACAAGTCATGCAAATTGTTTATGCTTGCAATGACAACTCTTTTCCTGCACTACTTAAAATCACAGAATGGTTTGATTTGAAAGGGAACCTTAAGATCATCCAGTTCCAACTCCCCTGCCATGGGCAGGGACAACTTCCACTAGATCAGGTTGCCCAAACCATATTCAAACTGGCCTTGAACGCTTCCAGAGATGGGACATCTATTACTTCTCTAGCCAGCCTGTGCCTGAGCCTCATCACCCTCACAGAGAAGAATTTCTTTGTACTATCTTTGTAATCTGCCTCCTGGGTTTTAAAGCCATTACCTCTTGTCCTGTCACTACAGGCTCTTGTCTACAGTACCTCTCAGCTCCCTTGTAGCCCTTTTAGGTATTTAAGGTGCTGTAAATTCTCCCCAGAGCCTTCTTTCTCCAGACCAAACAGCTCCAAATCTCTCAGCCCATCTGCAGAGGAGAAACACTTCTTTGCCTTCACCCCGTGTTTGTCATGTCTGGAGGGATTGCTACTTCCTCTAGCCCAGCTTTACACAAAGCTTGGAGGACATTCAGTTCATAACTCCCCCTTAGGCACTTAAATCTTCGAATTCAGAATAAAATAACATCAATGACACTTTGGAATGCAAAGTAAGTCCCTAATCTCATATAATAAGCTGAGATACTTGCAGGTCAGTGGAGAGAAAGAGACTTTAATACCTAACTGACAAATGCCTGAGTGAAGGCACAAATGCTCCCACAGAACTTCTTAAACATCTGTGTAAAATCCAGACCTCATTGCAGAGGCCAAACTTATATTAACTTCAGCAGTGCCAAGACTTCATCCTCAGTTTTTAGTTCCAGCAGGGTGGAAAGCCAACTTTGGAGAAAGTGATGGGACTGTGAAAAAGAAGAAATGTTGGAGATGCAATAAAATTAAAATGAATAATTAATTTCAACTGAGGTAGAACTGGGAAAAAAATATCAATACTGTCTGTGCTGTTTCAGCTGGAATCAGATTCTACTTATTTTATAAAAATATTTTAGCAGAAGATAAGCAATTTAGCAGTGTCGCTTCTGGAACTGCTTCCATGCTTATCCAAAGACAAAGACTGTCCTTCTCTTTCTTGCATGATTTTAAAATTTATTTACTTATTTTTGCTGTCTACATGCTAACATTTTTCCAAGTTGCTCAGCTTGGTTCTCCACTCTTTATGTAGTATGAAAGCTTTATTGTTCCCTGTGAATGCTCCATCACTTTCCCCTCCCAGCTCCATGCTTTGGCATAAGTGGACTCTTTTGAGCTTCTGTGTGAAGACCACCTGCAGTAGACCTTGGAATGACTAACAGGGAGGTGGGCTGAGATCAGCTTTTACTTGAGTTTCAAATGTATTCTACAACTCTTGCTGTTTCCTACCCCCCAAAACGACTTCATTTCCTACACCAACTGCTAAAGCAATAGTCCTGAAAGAGGGAGCAGTGATTTACAGTGGCTCTTCTTAATACATGAACATTAACTTGATTTATTGTACCAAGTACCAAATTTGCTAGAGAAGAGGCCACGATTGGCATTTTGAAGGAAACATGGTAGATTACTCAAATCTATGCATATACCTGCAGAGATTTATAGGCGATTGCCTTCAACAGTTAGAACATAGCATATGACTAGTGCTGAGATCATGTTCAATGTTCATTTTGCTCATTAAATTGTACAAGCAGAGATGAAATAGCTGCCACTTCACAAAATGAAAGGAATTTTTGATAATAATAAATTGAAAAGTAGATATATAGAGATAGGCTAAATGAAAATACAATTCAATGGCAAATACATAAACTCAGAACTGATGGGATTTCTCCTTGAGCCAGGCGTTATGAGCCCTCAGAGCTCCCATCCCCATTTGGGTTTTGTCTTACAAATACCCATTGGCTTAAAATGAGCAGGAAAGACACCTTGGGTGGTGTTGGAAACAAAAAAGGTTTATTAACTTCCAAAATAACAAACTCTCTAAAGAGAAAAAGTGTGCCAGAGACCACAGGTCTATGTCTCTGCTACACACCCCTGAAATGCCACAAGGTTCTCTCAAGCAGTGCTTTTTATGGCTTAGGCGGAGCTCTGGCAGTTGTCCAGTCCAAGCAGCTCCAGGGGTGGGGTGATGTCCAAGGAGTCCTATGAAGTGTCAGAACATTTCCAAATTGGGAAAGAATGCCCGGGCTCCCCCAACCCCCATGGGGAACAAAGATTGCTCCACACCTCCTCCCGATCTGGGCACTCTGCCTGTAAGAGATGCCACAATGCAACACAGAACCAACACAAAGTATTTGTGATTTTTAACTGCTTGAAAGTTGCATTTAAAAAATAAATCTATCCAATGAAAAAATCTATTCTGTCTGATCCTGTGAAGACTCAGTACTAGTCAAAGGATGCATTGCTTAGTCCTATGCCTGGTAAATAGTGCCAAAGGAGAGAACTCACAGTAGTTAAGCACTTAAATGGTTGACGGAATTTACAGGGTCAGTAGTGACAGTTTTCCAGCCATTCTCTTAATCAGGTAGGAGATACTTTGAAATCAATGAAGTTGTTCAGGATTAGCAATAAGGTGACTGAGTGCACAATCAGCCCCAGTAGAAAAATTCCTAGTTGTTCATTTGTGCAGCTAAGCAGATAAGAAAAATCTGCAGTTTCCAAACATTCCAGACACATAACAGCTAGACAAACACACTTGTGTTCCCCACACATGTAGTGGGGAAAAGAAATTAGCAAATGATGTCGTTTGATTTAGCATATGATCATATCTGACGAGCTCATCTCTGATGTGTTTTCTTGTTGGTGTTGGAAAAAGAAAAATATGAAGCCAGTTAGGTATGTTTCTGAATGTGATGCTTTCCTTTCCCCAAATCTTTCTTTTCCTTTTCTTTCAGTAAAAACACTGGAGTTGCTTAAAATCCCTAAATCATTCAAGGCATATTTTCAATGTCTTGTACTAGGGATAACCTTTTTAATAGTACTGGAAATCCCCATATAGCATATTTAGGTGTATCCAGATGGATTGCTTCCATATGAAGACATTTTCTTCTGCCATTTTTCATTCCATTGTACGTATCTGTAACTTACGCTTTTTATAACGAAGAGCTACTCTTAATAACCTTATATTTTTTTTATTTTTTTTTTTAGAAAGAGCAGATGTGATGAAGTGAATGAGAGCTGTTGGTTTAATAAAGCACAGTCATCTTCTCTCTGATGTTACAATAAACCAGATTAGATAGAGCTTTAATGGATAAAGTTCCAGTGTTACTTCTGCTGTTGATAAATGGTCTGAAATTTCATTTTCTCTGCTCTGTGTACCTTGCTTATGTGCCTGTGTTTAACTGTTTAGAATCTGGAATTGTAACAACATGAAAGTAAAGAACCCCAGGATCACAAAATATCTCATTATATAAATGATGATTTCTACTGGATAGGGAGAAGTAAAAGGTGACAAATCCTTCCCTCTCAATTAAATTCCCTTAATGAGAGTCTTTACTACATTTCTGGCCATAATGTCAGTCAAGCAATAACAGAAAATTCAGTGTCATTATGGAAAAAGGACATTAAAACTGTTTTAGAGGTGGAGAGAGGGGATGCGCAAATATACTTCAAAGAGAGGGTCTTGTTTTCCTTTTATTCCCTCAGTATTTCCATGAAACCTAAGGCAATGACATCACAACAAAACAAGGTTGCCAAGATATACTATACAAAAACATGTTTTCACATGGTTACATTTTCTGCAAATTATAGTTCTTGGAATATAAATCAGAATAATTGTTTAAATCAGAGTGACTGTTGAAACAGATTTACAGAGATCAAATCAAAAATGTAATAATTCTTGTGGTTTCACTAATGCTCAGAGCACCAAATACTTCTGAAAATTTTGGTTGTCAGTTATATATAGTGTTTACATTAACATGCTGCTTCAACAGAGAAAATATATATTTTAAGATGAAAATGTGAATCCAGGGTTACAAGAATGTTTCTGAAACAGCTAAGTCATCTTGGCTTCAAGTAAAACCAGATGTTTGCTTAAAGTGAAAGGCAATCATTTCTTTTAATTATGTTCACTGGTTAGGCCACCAGGAATATCCATATGTGCACACAATGATCCAATTAAAATCAAAGACCTTATGATGGAGAAAGCAATCAACAACTGAAAGACCACCAAATGACATGCGAGGCACTGACCTGGATTCCACTACCTCCGTTCACTCATTTTCACTCAGCAAGTCAAACAGGAAAGGCTGCTGCAGTCTGCCAAGGTCCCCTGAGAGTGTCATGTCCTGGGTCCCGGAGGTATCTTCGGGAGCAGTGGCTTCCTAAACAGTTGCTCCAAATTGATGAACCTGGACTAGACACATTTCTCAACTTTGCACAGGGTCAATACCTGTAAAAACATTCCATATGCAGTAAGGAAACAGCTGCAACTCTCTTCCTTGGTAATTTCAACCTTTAGGATGCGTGGCATTGTGGTGAGTCCAATGGAAGAGAGAAAAATATGGAAAGTCATGAAGTAATTTTGCATGAATATTTCACCAGAAGAGGAGGAGATGGAAAAATGGATCTAACACATGGATATTCAAGTCCTCCTGAAATCCTGCCTATAAATGCCACGTGACTGTGCTTGGCAGAGACTGTAAGCACAAAATATTAGTATGATATTTCTTAAATAATCCATACTCTTAACAGCTCTTCTTATCCTAGACATTTCATAAGTACTTATCACTTAAATTTTTATTGGTGGCTGACGGCTTTGAAACTTTACAACACTTTTCATAGTCTGAAATTTCTATTCAAAACTGTGTTGGTCATATATATAAGGATATATTCTTAGTCCTCCTCTGTAAAAATACATCTACTTATTTAAAGGAAAAAACCACTTCTTCTTGGAACTGGCATCTAACTCTGGTAAGACCTCCTTAGCTCCTCTGTGATCTTCTCAGCAGACAAGCACAGCTCTGTATCCATCTATTTAAATGAAAACTATGTATTTTATATCAAAAATTGTGCATTTCACTTACTTACCATGAAAAATACACGTAATATTCACATAAACACACACATGCTCACAAACAGTGCTTATGCGCATATAATATGTTGCAGGTGGACATAACATCATATCCTCTGATTTTCTTTCTAAAAGATTCTTTCTGAAGCTGAACATTTTCTCCAAGAAGACTTGACAAGTTAATAACTTCTGCCCATAGTTTTCAATTGGTACTGCCTCAGCTTAAAGGTACAGGACCCTTTTTCTTCTCTGGTATACATCTTGAGCCTACATTTACCTTTTGCTGGACTTTGCTCAGTTTTTTGGTGTTATTTTATGTCAAACAGTTTCCTTACAAGTTTATGAAAATGAAAAGAAAAAAAAGGGGGGAAAAGCCTTTTGTACAAGATAGTCTCTGACCACATGCATTATTTGTCAGAAGAGCTGGCATTTTCACACCAGACTGAATACATACTCAGGTGATAAAATGTCCTTACGAAAAAACCTGCATAAAACATATGGCTGCAGTGAACCCATTAGGATTTTTAACCATAATTTCAATGAGCCAAAGAAACACCTCTTTCTATTTTTCCAGGTTACTTCTGTCATGGTTGGGTAGGTCATTTCACACGCTGCAGTTTCTATGAAGAAGGTGTTCTGCTTGTCCGATTGTGCATGATCTTGGTTTAATTGCTATATTGTTTTGATTTTGTATTCTAGTCCACTTTTTTCAGAAATACTTCTCACCAAAGAAGAGATCCTTTCACTTCCATCCTCACTGCTCTGCAAGACAACTTTTCCCTCTTCCAAGCTTTGCATTCAGCCTTAGTTTAAGGCCAGACTCTACAGTGTTCTTTGATAAACATGGATATGTATATATAACACCATGTCCATGACAACTTTATTTTGACCTTCTGAGTCTTGCACAGTCTTTAAAACATTTCTCTTTCACATGGCTTCACTTAACTGTCAGTGCTCTCACAGGACCCCTATGTGCATTGCAGCCAATTCTTTAAAGTTCCTCTCATTGTTTTGACTAGTAATCATTTACATTAAAACTGTGGGCCAGGATATTTAGAGGGAAAAAATCATGCAGACACTGCAAATTTAGTAGCAGACACTTGATTTTTGTTGATTAGCTTGTAGATATGTTGCCAGGAATATCTTCCTCAAGGCACACTCCTTTCTTGAAATACAACATCTTCACCAGCATTCAGCATAAGACGGGAACCAAAACAAGTCAGCATCAGAGTGCATGGCCTCCAAGAACTTCTGGCACTGCTCAGTGGAAAGTAGATGGCATTAACGCTGATATACAAGGGTAGCAGGCAGGCCAATTTGTACCCCAGAAGGATTCCAAAATATTATTAACTGTTATTTATTACCAGAAGTTATAAAATAGAGCTAAAGCGTATTTTATTGTTTATTACCCAAGTCATAAAATATACAAGCACAGGAAATATAAACAGCAAAACAAGTTGAGAGAAGGCAAACTTTCAGTTAGCTGAATCATCTCAAAATACTAAATATTATCTCATGATGGATGGCTACTGGGGTCTGTAAAGAAAATCAAAATTCAGTTCCCTGTTTGATACAGACCACCCCCATCAAAGACACTTCCATCCAATTGTATTATCACATATCGTCATCAAAACAGAAAATTTAATTTCCTCATCACCATTTGGTGAGTCTTATGTTGAAAAAGGGCCTACTGCATACCTTTCTCTGGACTGGCTTTTGTAGAAGAATTGTTCTTTTCCACTGTGTTTTAAGGAACAATCAAGAATGTCTCCCTTCCCTACTGTGCTGGCCTGGATGAGTTTTTCAAGTCTAGATTTTATAAGCTTTCCAACACTAAATTCTAATCATTTACCAGTGGTATGTTAAGTGATACAAACACTATCTGTTGCATATACTGTGAGTTCCTGCTCATTCTCATTTATTATTCCTCTTTTTCATACTGCTTCAGAAGTAGCACATCCTTCTGTACGTCTTTCTTTCCATGCTGCCAAACTGAGTATCCTATTGCTAATCTGAGGGAGGTTTAGGAAAAGGATATAAAATCAGAGGATAACATGAAAAAGGATCACAAACTATATAACTAACACATTTAGTATATTCACATATCACACAGAGTCCACATATTCCCCCTTACAGGCACAAGCATTTCTGATTTTAAATCCTCTGGTGACCAGGACGCTACAGCCTCTCCAGAAAATTTGTTCTGTTCCTTGACTGTGCCTTTTTTACCTGATACATAATAAAATTGTCCCTCCCCGCAAGTTAAATTGGTTACATCTTTTTCTATGGATAATGGCTTTGAAGAGCAGATTATTCCACTTCCTTGTAATTTAAAGATTCCTGAAAAACAAATATTTGCTTTTGAAGCCCTCTGACTTGTTGGGCTGGATTCAGCATGTCTGGAAAGCCTTAATTAACAGAATGAACACCTTATGACTGACTGAGCAATCTGAATCAATCATTCTATTTCAAATGAGGCTGAAAAAGCATTTTGAGGATTTGCAGACAAATTGTATATTGGATAGAAACACTATTGTAGAATCTCTGAGGTTTGCAAAATGTATTAAGTTTTACAACTACTTTATGAACTTAGAAAATGTGGGCTTTAAATGGGAAAAGTTCAATATTTGTCTTTTTCTCTCCTATTTCTCATTTCATTTAGCCAGAAAATGAACTCACTGTTCAACAAAATTATGCTTTATATCAAAATAATATATAATTACTACATTTGTTTAATGGAGTTTAATAATTAAGCAGCCTGAAATGCAATCCCTAATACAGTTCATAGATAAGAGAAAAACATTTGAAAGGATCTTAAGTAAGCTACAAAAACATGGGTTAATCTTACGAACAAGTGGAAGTCCATAATCTTGTGTAGGCCATGGTCTGCTGGTAATGCAGCAATTAAACTACTCTGTGATTTATGGAAGTCAGAAAGGAAATTGCTCAAAAACATCTAAGCTGAAGGTTTGTAACTAACTTTCTTCTCCCAGAGGACAGGACTTTAACTGTTGCCATGGCTCAGCTCAGAAGATCTTTGACTTGTTTTGCAAAATATTTGTTTGACTTCTTCAACTTCATATGTTAAATGTGCTCAGCTCAGTAAGATAACTGGCACAGAGGTTACAAGAGACTTGTAATTACAATATCAATCCTTATAAGATATTTTCTAACAAATGGAGGAGTCTATTTTTATTCTATTTTCATATTCCTTGAGGAAAATGTTCAGACTAATTAATTTCCCTTGCCATTGAGAACTCAGTGCACTAATAAATATAATTATAATGTCTTTTCATTTTTAAAATTTTAAACTATTTCAGTCTGTTCTAGTTGCTATAATATCCATTCAGGGCAGTAAGATTAATGGCAAGGATAAAAATGAAAAATTTTAAACAAGTAATCAATATTCTAAGGTTGTTTTAATTTCAAAATATTTAGAAGCCTTTTAGCCTATTTTAAAAAAGCAAATGTTTAAAGTTGCCACATTGAGAACATTACTATACAATATATAGGTTATAAGAAAAATTAATTCATTACACCTTAAGCAAAATATTTGTGAGTTTTCTTAGCCAAGTTAATCCATCAGAAAACTCCATGGGAAAAATGTTGGAATAATATAAGGTAAGGAAAAAAAAGCAACTTGAAATCATGAACATAGGTTGGTCTCAACTTGTTGATTCTGTTTGGATCATAAATTTACTTGTAGGAAAGCTGGGAATGAACAACTAATCTGTTGCTATTGTGGAACAAGATGTGGTTCAAAGTTTATGTCAAAGCGAGCCCCTGATTTTATGATATTCACTTGTACTTTTTGTCTGTACCTTTGTCTCTTTCTTGTAAAAGAAATCCCTTGTGGGTATGCTAGCAGCAGAGCTGATTGACAGCACTGCCAGCATTAGTCTCCACCTGAGAGATGGAACTGATTTTACAAGTGAAAAATAAATTTACTGACCCTGGGAAAAAAAAATGAAAACAGAAAAATAAGGTTCTATTGCCACTTCCTGAGTTAAAAGAAGTGAGAAGTCATCCTTCACTAAGTTTTTTGTTGCTTATCGCTAAGTGCAGATATGCATTTTAAGGACTATGGTGACTCATGGCAGTGATACAGCTGGGATCTGAAAAAATTGAACTTTTGAGCTTCAGCAAGACAGGGAATATAAAAGGTCAGCAAATCACTGGCAATTCCAGTCTATTGGGTTTTCACAAGGCCATTAGGAAAACTGACTACTAACAAATACCAAAGGCACTTGAAAATCACTAAAAGGTTTTGCACCATGGTAAAAACCTACAGGGAATGAGTCCTAACCCATCTTCCCTTTTAAAAGCTGTGAAAGCCCAATGACTGGCTTTGCTCTGGCACATGCAGATGATGTGCAGCCAGTACCTGCAGAGAGCCAGCGAGGGGCTGCAGAAGCCAGCTGCAGTGGGGAAGGGGTTGGGAGAAAATAGTTCCCTCTGATTACAAAGTGAGGCATGGGATACTGAGACCACAGCTCTGCAAATGCAGGCAAAGGACCCCGCAGGCAGAATTTTGTCAGCTGCAACCTCCCAGGCCACTGATGTGACTTACAGGCCGCTTCCATGTTGCAGTCAAAAATAATCTCAGGAACGTATCAACATATCCCAAGGGAACTTGGAGAACCTGCACACGTTGTGATCGCAGGCTGGCAGAAGTAGCCCAGGCTATAGATCACCTGATGAATTTAAGGTGGGGGGATGGGAGTTTGAGGTAAGAATCTGAAAGAAAAGTTTCTCCACACATTCCTCATCCCAACAAGCAGCAGCTCCAGAAACCACATGGAGTTTGGGTGAGAAGATGTTGGTAGAACTGCCACTGTAAGTATCATGGTTGCACATGACTCGGACTTGAAGACAACACCATTATAATAGATTTAAAGGATTTTCTGGCATTTCTGACTTTAAGAGATGATGATCCTACTGGAGATAGGGAACGTGACTGCAGAGAAGGGTTTATTTGGCCCACAGTCATGTTATTTTGTCATATTAGATATTTCAAAGAAATTCTTTGTGAAGGCAGTGAGGCACTGGAACAGGTTGCTCAAAGAGGTTGTGGATCCCCCATTCCTGGAAGCGTTCAAGGCCAGGTTGGATGATACTTAAGTGGAAGGTATTCCTGCCCATGGTGGGGTTTGGAACTAGATGATCATTAATATCTCTTCCAACCCAAACCATTCTATGTTTCTGTATTTCCCAACTTGCCAATAAATTTGACCTTTTTTTAACAAATTCAACCACATTTTTTGGGGGGAACATATAATTTGTACATATCGAGCTTTTGAGAGATTTGGAAAACAGACAAGTGTGTTAAGAGAAGACCAAAGATTATGTCCTGGCTACAGAGAGGTCAGTTTAGCACTGTGTGGGTGTGACCAGGTTTCTATTCTATATCACTCACTTCTTTGCAAAGCCAGGGTACCCTTACTGAAATCTGGCCATTTTCCCACACTCTGGGAAGGTGTTTCCATCCACCCCTCCATACTTGGTCCCTTTGTCATCGCTCTGAATTGTCACCAGAGCACAACTATAGTTTGTCCATTGGTGCTGGAAAGGACTGCAGAGAAAAGGTGACTGATGGTAATGCTCAAATGACAATGCAAGGGGGAGGGGCTGGCAGTGGGGCTGACCGACGTAGACACGTCCAGGTAAGCCAAGCTGAAAGGAGCATGGTGGAGAGGTGGGAGAAGCAGCAGTGGAGCAGTGGAAGCTGCTGCGAAGGCTCCTGCACAGAACTGAGCTTGGCAGTGAGGCAGTGTTGCCCCTACTTGGACAATCCAGCTTCCAATGCTTTTGTTTTATCACCATTTTTTGTTATTTCAGGCTGGGGGGGCAGGAAACAATATCTGTGGGAGCTCCCCCACCGTATTGCGTTTGTTCCCGAATACCAGGTGGCATGGCACAGGAACTGTCACCATATTGCCTTGGTCTGGGGAAACCATGTGGACATGTCCTTCAGGGAGTGTCTGCCATCTTGGTTTTTTCTTGGTGGTGAATATCTTTTTGTGGATAAAACACCATCTCTTTTTTGGTATACTTTTGCTATTAATATTGCCACCGTTATTGAATCTTGTATCTTTGCTTTGTGCTTTTACTAAATTTTTATCTCAACCCATAGTCCCTCCTTTTTTGTCCCTCCTATACCAAAAGGGGTGGGGGGGAGGGAAGTGGCTTATTTGGAGTTTAATTTCCTGCTGGTGTTAAAACCCAGCTTAATAGATTTCGTTTCCAGTGAGTTCTTCAGAAACTGATTCACTCCTTGGAGCTTTTCTCTAATGCCATCTCATTGCTGTTAACAGATCTTTGCACTGTGGACCCAAGTCTGAGGAGCGATTGATGAATGAATACATTAGTCCACATTAGAAGTCTGTTTGCAACTCTTTATTGACCATCATTTTTTTTAATCCGTTTTAAAGAAATTACCTTCATCATCCCCTGTTTAAAATAATATACTGGGATCTATTGTTTAGGCAGATTACTTCTATTTAATGTAATGCTGATTCCATGTCACTTCCCCTCTTCATGAAGGAACATCAACAAAAATTAAAATATATAACACTGACCTTTTTGTCTTATATCAGTGTAATATGTTGCTGTAATGTTATTGCTACCTCAAAGTATTTTGAAATCTATTTTCATAAGTGAATGATGCTGTCTTGGTTTTGAAAGACAGGTGCCTGCCAAGGAAATCAAGATCTTCTCTTGGAATAGAAAATGTAAACCCTCTCCCTCCAAATTATTAAAAGGGGCTCTCAGGCAAAAAATATGAGGATAGGAATAACAGTTCTTTAATATGTATAAACAAAATAAACTAAAACAAACAAACAGCAAAAAACCCAACAAACTACAACCTAATAGGAAAATTAGAAAATGCAGTATTAAACAAAAAAAAACAAACCCTGACAGTTAGAATACAACCTGACACCCTGTCAGTCAGGGTGTTGGTAGCAGTCCGGTTTGAATGGTGGCTCCAGTCCTCCTGGAGTGACAGATGGTTCTGTTGAAGCAGAGATCCTGTAGAAGGGCAGAGTTTTCTTCCAATGGTCCAGTGGTGATGTTGAAGGGTCTGGTCCTTCCTCTGGGAAATTCAGTGGGAGAGAAGGCTGCTCTTCTGGGAATCCAGTAGAAGGCAGATGCCTGTTCTGTCCAAATGCCCAGATTATATCCAGGTGGGAATGCTTGGCTCCTCCCCCTGGGCAGAGCTTCTCACAATGGGCTGATGTCATTCTCTGAGTCATGTGGTGAGTCCTCACAATGGCCCATTAAACACAAATGGCTCCCGGAGGGAGTTATCTATGACTCATAAGGCAAGGTGTTAATGGCTCATTAACAGGAGATGGTCCGGGGGAGGAGGTAAGGAAAACACTGCCCCTCCTAATTTTAACAGTTCATGAAGATGGAGATAGAATACAGACCTTCTGGAATATGTTACATTGTAACCTAGGACAGATGCTTACCTTAAATTAGTTTTTTCAAATTTGTTGTGAATCTGTTTGAAGTAACATATATTCCATACTTTTATCTGAAATCAGCATCCCCCTGACAATCCTGTAATTGCTAGCATCGGTATAATTTTTGCTTTTGTTTAGTCTTGGTGCTATCTTTCTTCTGACAGTCTAGCATTTCCAAAGTCTTGAAATACTCACTGAAAGAGAATGTTGTAGATTCTAAAATGTTCCTTGTGCATCTATTTTAAAACTTTCAAGAAAACCTGGATCTAATGCTGATTGTTATTTAAGAACATTGATTGCTACTAGAAGATAATATTTTATATAACATGTTATTTACATTTTTCATTCACAGTAAAAGTTTATATTAAACATACATCTTTGTATGTATTGTTATTTACTGTTCTAAAACTGAATCAATAACCTGTTGATTTTATTTCAATCCCAAAAACTGTTTTCTTCATACTATCCTTAACACTAACTTCCAGGTTTCTTCTTACAATGTCAGTTTTCTACAGCTTCCAACGTAAAAAATCCCAATCAAATCCACATTATAAACTGGTATTATTTTGCTACACCTGTTACAGATATAGATACAGTTAATGTTGCTTTCATTGACAAGTATTTTGGTTCTTTAAACAAGGCTTTCAGTCGTGGAATTAGGCTGTTTAGGGTTTGAAGTAAACAGTTTTTAATTACCACTCACATTTTTCTGATTAAATTTTCCTCCCGGATGATTTGGTTTGTAATTATTTTCAGTTTTGTGAAACTGATCTTTGCCAAGCACACGGGGTATGCACACACATGCACGCACACACATGCACACCCTCACAGGCACACACGCTGCAGGCATTAAGGCGTGTGTGTGTGTGTGTGTGTGTGTATGAGCATTTCGGGGTGCGTGCGGGTGTGTGTCCGTGTGTGCATTGTACAGCTGTGCACAGATGGTTAGAGTTTTATTGTGTTTATTCAAAGCAACTACAATCGAATTTCAAACACTTGAGTGGAACCACAAGCATTGGGAAATTCTTCTACTAACTTAGTGTCTAACACAGGATTGTCCTGAGCCATATGCAACACATTCTGACTTAGACAATCAACATGAACAATATTTTCAAATTCTCAGGACGTTCAGTTCTGGCAACATGCAGGCACCAGCCAGCACTTCCCAGACTCCTGAAGTCCCCCAAAAGGAATCCTATATCTGTTCCAAGGCACTGAAGATTGGAGGTGCTCTTTTGATTTGATCATAACAACCAATACTGACAATAATTTAGAAACAAATCACTGTATGAAAAGCAGCATAGCAGAATATAAGTGCAAACTGCAGTTCTTTCCAATATCTAATTATAATCACATTAACATTAAATAAGGCAGTCACAAAATAGTGAAGAGGTGGAGATTAAGAGGTTAAAGTAAACAGGTAATTTCATGTGCAGATGTTAAAAAGCCAAGCTGGTTTAACCCAACCATTTGTGATGTCAGAAAGAATAACTTCATATTAGAAATTTAAAATCAAAACATCTGTCTTATTCAGATAGGAGTAATTTAGCGTTAGTGATATCCGATTTTCCTCTGTGCAGAGAAACAAAGATTTTTATCTGCTATGAATTTGGAAAAGAATGGTTGGGCTTCTTGGTACAGTTTATTACAGCACTGTCTCTCCAGTCCTGCATAAGGGTGCTTCAGCAGTTACACACGATCTGTTTTGTAATCCAGGAGAAATTCCACTACCTAAAACAAGGATTCAGTGTCATTTTAGGCACTGAACTTTGTCCTGCATGGCCTCCACCTGAGCCTGCAGAAAAGAGAGTTCCTTGAAGTCCTGAAACCTATCTCTCAGCTCCCCTCAGAACTCTTGGGTAGTTTGAGGTACCTCAAATCCACCTGGTTGCCCATGTTTAGGCAAAAGAATTCCACCTACCAGCAGCTTCTAAATTTGGGATTTCTTTCTTAGCAGGTTGGCCATATACTAAGAATTTTAAAGGTAAATGGAAGTTTCACATTTAATGACTTTTTTTTTCATAATTTCCTATTTGTGTTTTCTCTTCTTTGCTATTAATATGATCATGTATTTTCTACACTTCATACCAGTGCCATTTATGAATTCATATATTCTCTGTACTGATCTTTCTTTTCTTACTTGTTTCTGTGTTTCATATTTTCAGTAAAACTGATCTTAGTTTTTCCAATGCAAGAATTTCCACTGTTCTCAAGGCTTTCCTGTCTTCCTTTCTTCTGTCAGCACTGTGCTTCCTACCTAATTTCACTGTGAAATTTCCAAAAACTTCAGTTCTCCAGAGGTACTCCTGAAATTCTGCAGTGCCTAACAAACAGCCTTTTATTTCCACCAGAAGTAACTAAATACTTCATGAAAATGCTAGAGCCTTGTAAAGATTGGAAGAGGGTTGGACAAGATATTCAGCTTTACATCCCATGCAACAGGCATTTTCCATATTGGTTGCACTGAGACCTGGCAACCAGGGAGTACCTTCAGGAAGGTCTCTGGTGCTGGACCCTCTTCATGTTTGTGCTCAAACCATGAACATATAAGCCCTTTTCCCAGAACCGTGGAGAATGCTCCCTTATCCTTATGCTTATAATTTTGCAAAGATAATGTCTTATAACAATCTTATTTGGTTGCCTGGTCTGCTTTCTTAAATACTAAATATAATGAGTTGTTGTTGTTGTTGTTGTTGTTGTTGTTGTTGTTATTATTATTGCTCCAAAATACATCAAAACCTCTTTAATGACTTATTAGTATATCTTTACAATACTTTCCAACCCATGATTAATCTGTGCAGTATAACTAGCACTGATCCTCCCAAAACAGAAATTTGTGCATTTTGCAGAGCCAAGAAATTTTGAAATAAAATGTTTATTGGAAGGACCATATCTTCACAGGTGTTATTTGAAGGACCATATCTTCATAGGTGTTATATAGAGGACCATACCTGCACAGATGTTAGTTTGCTCAGAGAAAAATGTGGTCATGTTAGTCATATGTTTCCAACGTAGTATTCTTGGTGAGAAGCAAGGTAAAAATAAAATTTGCTGTCTTGGGATTACTCAATAGACATAAGAAAAAGATGAAGGAGTCTCCAGGGAGGTTTCATTCCACTCATTTCAGGAACAGATTAAACACATTTTGATGTATCTGTTTCCCTACGGAGAGCATGTAGCTGTACATGTCAGATACTGAGCACTCAGAGCTGAACTTAAATTTTCAAAATCCCATATTAAAGTGGGAAATTATTTTTTTATGTATCATTATTAATGACCATTAAAAACATTATTTCTAGCATCTGCTTATGTTAAGAGCTTGATTTACAACAGCCCTTAGGACGTTATCTGCAGATTATGCTGACATATTAATCACAGTGTGTTAGCTAAATTTATCATATCATGTCTACAAAATTACACATATGAAGAAAAGATACCTTAAGCTTTAATTTGAACACAGTTTTAATTTGGGCTCTTCTGATGCTCTAATGTTTTAAAAAAACAAATCGTAAAGCAGGATATATGTACCATAAAGATTGTGTAGCAGCTCGTGTAGTGCTAAAAATTAATGTTCTCATTAAGTGTGTCAAAGATCAAGCTATTATATATAAGCATGCAAATGCTATAGCGACAGGCAGAGTATGTGCCCTCAAACATACTCAAACAAACTTGAAATGTGCCCTGTGTTGGTGGGTCAGTGCCCACACCGATATGTTAAACCAATCTAGAACTTCTGGGAGTGGCTGATAAACAAGTAGAGCAGTGATAGGACACTCAGTTAATATCTCTATGGGGGCCTACTGCACCATTCTTGAAAGCAAAACTGTCTAAAGGCTCCCAGTCTCTGAAACTGAGATTTATCAGAACACAAAACATGAATTTGTGTTTGAGAAATGCTTGGTATCTTTTGGCCCTGAAGTTGAATGAGGCTTATATGAGCTACTCTGCTATTCTCATTCTCATCCTCTTCAGTCATGCTGCTTGGTTTTGACCACACATCCCAAAATACACTTGCACATCCGTATGGACTCTGTGAAAGGAGTTAGACAAGGCCCTGACATCCATGAACGTTACTCCCCCTGAAATCTCTGGGAGTTATGTGTACATCTGAGGGCAGAGTTCGGACCATAAACTTTAAGTACAAGCATCTGGGCACAATTTTCTCCAGTGAGCAGGATTCCAAGTTTCTGTAACATCTGCTGTGGGAACTATAAGTACTTTATATTATTGTTGTAAACTGTGTTAGCTATAATCACCTTTTTAATGGGAAAAAATGCAGTCATCTCCACCTGGTGATTCCAGTGATGCAGACACCTGTCTGCTAGGAATTGGATTGGGACCATCAACACAATTTCACACAGGCAGTTGAAGGGCCTGAGGTAATAATTTGCAAGTGACCCATGGATGCTGGGCTTTTTCCAGCAGACATCATTGTCAGATAAGCGCATGTTTCTCTGTAGGGACTCAGCTAGTTCTATCACTTCATATTTTTGCAAACTGTTTGGCCAAGAGATAACAAATGCTTGCGAACGTAGGAAAGGAAGGAATCCCTTAACCGTGCTGTGTGTACAGAAGTCAGAACTATGCTGTGGAATCTATTCTTATTCTTTTAATTGTCTTCCTACTTGTGTATGTAAATATATAGCAAGTAGTGGTTTAACATTTCCCAGTGCCATCAGTAGTCCTCTTAGCTGTTTCTGGTTTCTTGATGTTTGTTGTCAATCTTATTATATCTCATTATATTTCATCATGTATGTGATCCTGATTAAGGAGAAGTACTTGACTACACTTTATGCTTAAAGCTGATTTTCCTCATCTATCTAATTAAGGGAATAGTGAAAAGAAGCAGAGTCACGCAGCCCACAGTCAATTGTATGTTGCCTTCCTTATTGATACTTGAATCAGTCAGATTAAAAGAACCTGGAATAAATCTGCATATCACTTTTTTACTGTAGTTTTAGAATGTCATTATAAGAAAATATAAGATGCAATTGAACTCTGGATGGAGTTCTAAAGAGCTACGTATGTACCCAGACACATTTTAACTAAAAATAAATCCTATGAGAATCTCTTTGTTGGAGGAGGAATATTTTACCACTCCTGCTTCTATGCTAAATTTAGTTTCAAAACTGTCCAAAGGGCAACATTTCCAGCTGCATTTTTTAATGATTTCTTACTGCATGGCCTGTGGAAAGGAGTTGAATCAAAAGTAAAATTTAGTGCCAAACTTTTCCCATAGTTTCCCATTATTTTCTGTGAAATGCTATTGATGACCAGTGTATCATTCCCTACGAAAAGGAAGAATGTATTTTGGAAAATTGACAGTGCTCAGTCTATTTGAGTACAAAAATAAATCAGGCCCTAATTCCTCATTACCAGCCTGTACCCTGGTCTGATATCAGCATCAAAGAACAGGTTTTTGAACTTACAAAAATGTCTGCATCGATCTATACATGTACTATACATAGATGTTGGAAGCCAAGGGGTTCCTATGACATTCCTGAATGACCCGAGCCCTGGCCAGGAGGCTTTTCAGCCCTGGCAGTGGGGTCGGAGACTCTGGCTTGCTACCGAAAGTGCCTGTGGTTTTGATTTTGATCCATGGAACAAGTTACCAACTTTATATGAAGAGCAGCAAATCACAAAGGTTTAAGTAGTAAAATGCTAGTAATTATAGAGTAAAAGAAAAATGTTTGGGGTCATGTACAGGGGGGTCTGAAATTCTGTACATGGAGGTCTGAGGTGCAAGATGGAGGGATCAGGGTGTTGCCCTGTCCTTTTCCCTTCTTCTTCCTGGCCTCCATCTTCTTGGTGATGGTGGCATGTTTGGATTGGTTTAGAGTAGAAAGTCACTGTCTAACATACGTGATAGGCATTGGAAACTAACTGTAAATAAAGTTTATGTAGGTAATAGTATAAAAAGACAAAGCTGACCCAGGGGCGGGCAGTGTGTCTCAGACTGTCTTGCTGAGTGGCTCGCACCAGAGCAAAGAAATCTGTATTAGATAATAATAAACAGCCTTGAGAAAAATAGCTGAAGACTCCAGGCTGATTCTTCAGCAAGGCGGGTTGGAGAAAAGGAGTTTTTACACATCTGGGATCGCCTGGGACAGGGTGGACTCCCAGACACAGAGAATCTGGAAGGTGGAAGAATTAGTTGTAAGATGGAGGAATGGATGGATATTTCAGAATCCTATAAAAACACCACATGGAACTCTTTTTACCACCAGTATAATAGAAACCCCATAGTAACTTCCATCTCCCTGAATGAACCCTGTTATCAAGCTCCTGATTTTAAGATCAAGCTCTCAGAGAAGGATGGTGTGCGAGGGTGCACCACATCTGTGAAACCTCAGGGAGAATCTCCTCTGCTGTTGTAACCTCAGGTGGCAATACCTAGATGCAGTTTTGCCTCCTTGGATGAACATGGATTAATTATTGGAGATTTTAATCCATGCACCATGTGTTTGCTATGTTGTAAAGCCAAGTAGTTGAAGTATTTTACCTCCGAGTCAAGGGTTAGGAGGCAAGATACCAACATAAGTGGGAAGGGTTGGTTTGCTAAAGCCAGCTTAAACTCAATGTGGGAGTATAATTTTCCTCTGCTTGTGATTTTATTCCCACTGATTCCAGCTCCAAGCATTGAGATGGACTGATGAATCCATGTTTTTACTGGATAAGCAGATAGGGGACTCACAGAAAATAAAATTCCACCAAACTTTTATTTTTACCTTACTCAAATTGTTACTAAGGAGTAGGTTTTCTTCCATGCAAAATAAAATGATCTTGAATAAATTTAAATACTCCAGCTTAAACTGCATGTTATTAACACTAGCTAAGAAAAGTTATTCTTTTCTGGCATCTTCAAGCAGTATGCCTTCAAAAGGAAAATTTATTAACTTGCCTCTTACCACGAGAATGGACCGTAAGCAGAACTACCCATCAACAGCTTTAAACTCTTCAGTTGTTTGGATGTAAAGTGCCTTCAAGAACCTTTCTGGATTCACCAATATTGTGGGAACCTTCTACTTACACTTGGCTTGGGAAGTGTGAATTCTTATTTTGCAAAGAGCCTGGGGATCTTGCCAAGGCTAATATTCTGGGGTCCATATGTGCTAAGTGATCTGCAATTCTGGAACACAGAAGGCAGCAGGCAGTCAAACTGGGGAAGTCTCTCAAAGACACTTCAGCCAAGGAAAGGAATATGGATTTTTTTCAGGAATAAAGCAGAGAAACAGCCAAGAAAAGATCATTTGGAATTTGGAAAAATTTAAGACGAGAACTCTTGTCCAGACTATGCGCATCACAAGCAATTTTTCGTGTTGCAGTAAGTGACCAGCGCTTTCCTTAACACTGACTGTGTAAAATGCACTCACTGCACTCAGGACTGTGAACTCTGAGACCACAACCGAAGACGTTTTACTAAAACTTTTCTACATCCATTGGAATGACTATATATGAGCTGGTGCAAGAATCCTGAGAGTGTTAAAGCACCAAATATATACAGACGGTATGTTTTCATTCATTATATATCAAGAATGCAAATTATTATTTTGCACTTTCTGATGTTACACCAGAATCTGACTAATGCTGAAAAACACAAGCAACTCCTTATCTTTTTACTTTTATGTTTATCTAAAAAAGCTCCGGGTCTTATGTCATATATAACACAAGGGATTACAGGTAGGAAAAATTAATCCAGCCTTCAGCACGTTTATAATAGTTCTGATTAATATCCTCAGAATAGGACTTAAATGATTCCACCACATTTACAAATGAGCTAGAATGAGGTGCCCCATACTTCAAGAGAGACATTGAGGTGCTGAAGCTGGTGGAGAGTCTAGAGAGTAAATCTTGTGAGGTCTGGCTGTGGAAGATGGCGGTGTTTAGCTTGGAGGAAAGAAGATTCAAGGGGGACCATATTGCTGCCTACAACCACCTGAAAAGAGGGTGTATCAAGGTAGGCTTTGGCCTCTTCTCCCAGGCAACTGGAGACAGGATAAGAAATGGCCTCAAGTTGTGCTAAAGGAGATTCAGGTTGGGCATCAAGGGTCATTTTGCCTTGAAACAGGCTGCTCAGGGAGGTAGTGAGGTCAACATCTCTGGAAGTGTTCAAGAAACAACTGGATGTGCACTGGATGCTGTGATTTAGTTGATATGATGTTCAGTAAAAGCTTGGACTTGATGATCCTGGAGATATTTTTCAGTCTTAATGATTCTATGATTCTATCATTCTATACATAGCAGTTAATTTGATCGCACATAATAATATGAAGATTGTTTTCAATGACAATTGATAACAATATCCACTCTAGATAATGCTGCTTTTCTGGCTTCCAGGAAAGGTGAATTGATCTTCAAAAAATACTAATAAATATTGACACTGTCTCTGGGATCATTACATGAAATTATTTATCATTCCATTAAATTAACTTGATCTCTCTTTGTTATAGTACATCCACTTTAGCACATTGCTGTAACACGTTGTAACATTATAAGTCTTCAGGTAAGTAAAACTGGTATCAAACACTAAATATTATATATTTAGAATACCTAAAAAAAAAAAAACCCTGTACAAATCATTCTGGACTTTGACACTTCTTCATTATATGTTTGATAGCTCAGTGCTAGAAAATCCCACTTAGCACTGAAGTTCCAGTTTGTTTGATCTGTGGTGACTGTATAGATTAAAATTAAATATCTCAGTGGTTTCTCATTGAAACTCACAGCTTTCTTAATGACTGGTATACTTTGAGTAATACACAACGGCATTGGCTTAGCAAGGTTTGATATATATAATTCCACTAAAATGTAGGGCTTCATTAAAAAAATGGTCTCTTCTTAGTTAACTCCTTCTCCAGAATTGAAGAATACTTCTCATATGGAAAAGATGGGTGGTTTTTAGGAGAAGTTTATGTAAACAGAGTAACAAGAGGAAGGGCCAACAAGCAGATGGTCTTCTGACTTCTCATTTTAGAGCTACTGCAGCAGGTGTTGAGAATGCCTTCCATTCTCCTGATGTAATAATGAAGGGAAAACAGACCTTTAGGAAAACCACAGAAAAGAGTAATGACTGTATATTCTGTCATGTATCAGTGGGAAATGTTAAAAAATGCAATTTCTTTCATGAAACTGATTAATATTTCAAACAAATGTGTGCAGCATAAAGGAGATGTGGCTATTCACAGTGGGTATAAATTACTGCAAATTACTCCAGAGAAAGGTCTGGGAAATGAACACCACTTTTCACAAGGGCCAGGGTGTTGGCATGAAAACAGTTTGTATTTATGTTCTAGCATTTTCATAACATCAACTCAAGCCATTTCAGAATAAGTGCTCTTCTGATTTTGTGGGATTGCAGCCACTTGTGTTTTCCATTCCCTGCCACTCATCACAAAGCAAGTGCATTTACAAACAGACTCAGAGCTGGGCAAACAAAAACACATATTGCATCCAGTTGCTAGAGAACATGTATGCGGGGATCTCCTTAACCCCAGGAGACCCCGCAATATGTAGGAAAGTCCAGGTTTCCGGCCCGTGCTGTTGAAGGAGTAGTCTGGAATCGTTTGTTCGTGTTCTCAAGGCAGTTTATTAATTCCTTATCAAAGATAGATTTCTCTGCTCTGCCAGGGTTGACACAGAACGCGTCCAGAGACACACTGCGTCCGCCCCGGGTGAGCTGTAATCTTTTATACTAAAAACTACGTATTAAATGTTTACAATTAAGTACCAATCTATGCCCCTCACATCACCATGTCCAGATCTGTGTCAAACCAATCCAAAAGTGCCAGCATCACCAAGAAGATGGAGGTGATGAAGAAGAACACAAGATAACATGCCACGTGTAAAAATCCTCCATTTTGTGCCTCAGACCCCCCTGTACAGATCTCCAACCCGCCTGTACAGGGCCCTAAACCCCCCTGTACATACATTCAAATTACCTTCTTTTTACTTATAACTACTACTATTTTACTATCTAAGTTTTTGTGACCTGAAATTCCTCATACAAAGCTGACAACCTGTTCCATGGGTTAGAATCAGAGTTACAGGTATTTTTAGTATCATTCCAGGGTCTCTGACACCTCTGGCAAGGCTGAAAAGCCTCCTGACCAGGTTTTGGGTCGGCCAAAGGCATCATAGGAACCCCCTGGGTTCCAACACATGTAGAATTATCTGTCATGAAATAGCTATGAATATTATATTAGAAATTTAAAAACTAATTTTAGCTTGCTCATTTCTTCCAGTTTTAAATTTACTTTGGAAAAGTGAAAGAATCCAAACATTCGAGGAAAGAGAGACTATATTTACAACAATAATCCAGAGTTCTCTCTTACTAAATCTTTTCAAGTCTGAAAACCAAATGAGATTCTAAATTTCTCCATTTTCTTCAGAAAAACACTACTTTTGTAGTCATTGCTCCTCTTTTTGAGATCTAACATATGCTCCTGGGGTCCGCTGGCTGGAGAGAAGATGGAGATCCTTCATTTTATTGACTCCACAAATAGTCAAATACGAATGATTGTGCTCAAGTTTCAGGAACATTTAGTTCACACCAGACAAACTCAGTGTATTAACCTTATAAATCACATCCTTTGGTATTTTTCCTTTTTTTCCTTTGATTTTTCATCACAGTATTTCTATGGTTAAACTTGTGATTTGCGCAAATCCAACTGAATAGGAAGAGTGGCATTCATCAAATAGTCTGACACCAATTTTATTAGCATTTAAACTTATTCCAAATTGATTAGCATTCTGCACTTATGCTGATTGATGGATTTCACTTACTTGGGCTTATAAGATTTTCAGAAATAATCTCAGATCTTATAAGGCTCTGGTTTTACCTATCCAATTTGAAAAACTCATTTTCTGTTTTGCGGACAGGCTGATGTATTTTCTGCTTTTGTTAACTGCAATTGGGTTATAGGTTACTGAGGCCAAAACAACAAGCTCTGATGTTAAAAAAAAATATATTAGATTTATTAGGATTTGAATTAAGCAATTCTGAGGCATCAAAAATTAGTAACCACATCTAAAATCTTTCAGAAATGAGCCCCATAGTTCTCTGGACTAGTACTTTTTCTCTATAGGGAAGAATAGGGCTACAAACTAAAAATAAGATCTCATCAGAATTGTCTTTTCGTAGTATGAATCATCAGAATTTTATATTGGATCAATGAAATTACACAAATGTAGATACACCTGATGTAAATAAAGAGCATAAAAGTCTAAAGAAGAAACAAAATATGTGCCTTTCCACACTTAGAAATCTCAAGTACTAATAGTCTGTGAAGGAAAAGAAGATAAGTTTCCCTTAGATTTATCTCCTGGATATAATCATAGATTCATAGCATAATTTAGGTTGGAAAGAACTTCTGGATATCTCTAAGCCAACCCTCTACTCAAAGCAAGGTCAACTTAGATCATGTTGCTCAGGTTTTTGTCCAGTTAAGCTTTGAGTTAACTCCAAGCATGGAAGTTCCAGAGATTTTTCTGGATAATTTATTCCATTTTTTGGCCACCCTCATGTGAAAAACCGTTTCCTATGATGTAGTTGGAATTTCCTGTGGTTTCCACATCACTGAGCATCTCTGAGAAGAGTCTGGGCTGGCCTTCTCCATACCATCACATTAGGTTTCTGTGGGCAGCAGAAAGACCCCAATTCCTCTTCACTGGACTTGCTCTAGTGTGTCCATGTCTTTCTTGACAGGATGCAGTACCCTTGATGTGGTGACACAAATCCCAGATAGAAGGAAATAATCACTATTTTTATAGATATTCTGCCTTTTCCTTTTCAGCAAGACTGTTCAGGGAATAAAAAATTACAAAAACTGACTTTTGGTAAAGTGTTGACTAATAAAGTCAAATGAAGAACACAGGGGTAGGGTAAAACTGTCTGTGGAAGTGATGTCTAGCTCAGAACTGTGGGAACAACTTGGCAATATGGATGACTGTATGTCCTGGATCTGCTTGGTCTGCTGATATAGACAAAGAATGCCATGGAACATTTCAAGAATTTTTTTCCCTATTTTCCACAGGTATTTAAATCCAAAAACACTCAGTAACATTGTCTAATTAAGCTAAGTCATGAAGACCTCAGAATAAAATTCATAATTAGTGTCCAACAAATAAGCAACTTTGTTTCTTCTGCCAGGAGGAGTATGTAAATAAATCAATAAGCAAAGCAGGCAGAATGTTCCAAAGATCTACAAATCATCATTTTATTGGCCAAAGCATAAAAATGTGTTTAAGTGAAGCAGAGTGTGTTAGTAACAGTCCTTATCTTCCATCAGATAACAGTTTTCTGGAGTGTCCCTGAAGGAAAGAAGCACATCTATGTGGTGGCCAAAGTGCAAAACATCTTAGCTTTACAGGGGGGAAAAGAGCATCTTTCACCCCAGTCCAGACCTAACCAGCAATCTGTGAAGTTTCATCACCTACTTCCTGTGAAATGCATCACTTGCCATAAGAACAGATGTACTGGGTCAGATCAGAAGTCCATCTAGTCCCAAATCTTTTCTCTGACAGTGGTCAGTTGCAAAGATATTAGCAAATAAGTGTGGGCAAAAATCAAAAGCAGAAATCTGAACAGCCATGAACTTTGAAATGAAAATCCTCAGTTGAGTCAGAAATTATTCAGAGTTTTTTTTCCTAAAACAGGTCAAATCAAATCCCTGCCACCATCACAAACTCTGTCTGACAGCACCAAATTCAGTGTGTGCTGGTGAGTGTGAGTGGAAAGACACAGGAAGACAAATTCCACAGCTTGAATTCCATGCTTTGTAATAAACATTGGTCTTAAATCATTGTGGAATTAGCCCAAGAGAGTTGAATCCTTCCTTGTTTCAGTAATCTATTAAAGACATATACATACTTGCATAGTCTCTCACTCTCATTTTCTTACCAGCTGGATAAATGTTGATAACCTGGTACATTGTCCTAACTTTAAAATAACTCTGTACCTCAAGGATGTGTGTTTATAGGATTATCGGACTTCTTCGTGACCTAATAAAAACTCTTTTGCCAAAGGATGAACTTGATGCAAAGGCCAGATTTTAACTGGAAACACCCTTGGGTTTCTTTTGCAGCAGAATGCCACACACTGTGTGTGGGAATTCTCATGTCCAGGACAGCCTCGCTGGGATTACTGAAATATGAATGCTTTTCATAAAGCGCTGCACCTGAAAATACTCTGATCACTTACATAGTTGTGGATTAGGTTGATTAAATATACAGGTAGGCATTCATCCTCTGGATAACTGGGGTATGTAGAGGAAAAAAGATGCAAGAGGTACACAGTATATTCCAAACTGGTGATTCTGGTGCTGTTATTTACATTATAACCATCACTGCAGACTTTCACTTTCAAAGATCACACCCACAAATCAAACCCAAGTGTGCTCAATTTGTTCCCTCCACAAGCAACAAATGTCAGTCTTAACTCCAAGCATGAATTTTTTCCTCAGAATAAATCAACAAAATTCTCCTATTTCAAACTCAGTTATGACCACAACATTTTGCACCTGCAGCAATAAAGGGGCTTAGGAATGAAATTTTCCAAGAGAAAGCAGCTCCCACTATAGCAAATCAAGGGAAGATCTGTTCATGTGAGTAAATGAAGGTAGGCAGGCATGGGAGGGGACAGATCTCTGACTGTCCTTACCCCAAAATGGCCCAGGGTTGGCCATGGAATTAATACAAGCATGTAGGCACAAACAGAAAAAAATAGGTAACACCCCTTCCTTCTGAGCAGGAGTGAGGTCTCAGTCCCCCAGCTGCCATGTATATCCTTACCTGTGTGTTGGTGTGCATATCTGTGAGGATGACATCTTTTCATGGTCCAGAAGATGCCTTTGCACTGAAGTTTCAATTCACTACTCATCATAAAACACCTTCCAACAGCTTACTCTTGTGCTGTTTCCATTCTCCTGCAGCTTTCAGGCCTTGGACACTGACAACCAGACACCAGAAAGTGTTTCAACAAAATGTTTATTAATGCAAAAAACCTAGCAGGAAGCCTTGAATTTTTATGTAATACCCATGAACTCAAATCAATGAAAATTTCAGTTCCTCTATAAATGTTTCAGCCAGCTCTGAGCAATCCACAGCTGACACTTCCTTTACTCCAGAAAGCGCTAAGCAGCAGCAAAGGTTTCAGTCCAAGCCATTACGTTAATAGAGCAACAACAGACCCTGTACCATATGTCTGACTCCTGAAGGGGTGCCCGCTGTCCACCTGGCACAGCACTTTGCACTGATGCTGCGCATGCTGCAGAGACAGAAAACAGCAGTCACCAGGGGTAAACTTCAGAGATGAAATGCAAAGTAGAGGGACCTCTGCTTCAAAGGTCTCTCCAAAACACTGATGGGGCTGCTTGAGTCTCTACTGTAGTTCACTTTCCCCCCACGATTTTGCATTTTCTGTAGAAAATTTTCTGTAGAAAGTTTTTCAGCCCTGTCCTTAACCACTCCATAAAAACAGCGGGGGACCAACTCAACTTAACTTACATGAAGGGAACAGGGCTTTCCAAACTGGCAGTGTCTCTCCTTCGCCTGCTGAAGCCAAGCGTGCTGCCAGCAGGCCCCAGGTGTGCACCACATGAGCAGGTGAAGAAAATAAAAAATGTTTATATGCATTGCGATGACAGTTCTGAGTCCATGTAAAGCAAAATACATGACAAGGAGTGTGGTTATCCCAAGACACCAACATTCCTCATGCGCACAAACAGGCAGGAATCCAAATGCACTCTGCCTTCATCTTGGAAAAATTCACTGGACTGTTGCTCTTTAACATGAATTTTTATTTTATGTTTTAAAATTTGATTTGTTTTCAGTGCTACACTTTTTTTATTTTCCTCAAAATAGGCAGGAAGGAACTGCTTTACAAGACAGAATCTCATACTGCACTTAAATGACTGCCTAAATTTAAGTGAGATCACAATCAATTACAGACAGGTCCTTTCAAAAACAGTAATTAAATTACTCTTTGAAACGAAAGTTTAAATTGCAATTGTCCCTGTGACAAAAGCCTCGATGCTCATAGAGCTCAAACAAGAAAGATCTAACATGCAGCTCCTTTCGAAACAGTACGTGGCACTCGTGACCGATTCATAGGAAATGTCCCAAGCTGACAGTCTGTTGATAAAAAGCTTCTGTACAACCAAAGCCAAGTGAACTTATGATAAAAAAGAACCTTCTTGCTCTGTGTTCCAGTGAGGGGAGGTAATAATTTTTTGTTTTTTTTAAAGAACGATTCTGATTATATTTGTTGTGTATCTTGAACGAAACCTCTTCTCTTGGACAAATGAAATTCATATCATATTAATGCCAACATATATCCATTAATGCACATCCTATCACATCAAAAAGAGTCATCTTAGAAATACAAAGTAGATATGGCAGAAATGCCACGATGAACAGATCAGACCACCAGAGTCTCTTTGGTAATTTATGATTTCATGAACAGTGAGACAAAAAGTGATAAAAATGCTTTACATGTGACATGAGGAGATGAAGTCTCAAATACTAAACCTCAAGAAATTTTATATACCAAACTATTTCAGTTTGGCACATGCTGAAACTTTCTGTTAAGGATGAATCTTTAGGTTTTAAGATCTTAAATTATACTGTGAGATTTAAAAAAATTATCCAAAGCAGTCACACACCTGCTTGATCCAATTCCTGTTTCCAGCAGGCTTTGTTGGCACAGAGGTGCATGAGTGAAAACAAAAAGGAGCTTGGAAGAGCATTTGTATTTATATGCTTTTATCTAAGCAGAGGCATAAATTTCGACCACAAGAATGGGATCATGCCTGGTTTAAGTTGAATAATAGAAAACAAAATGGGCCTCTTGAGATTTTATTACCATCTTCACTTTAAAAAAAAAAATTAATTTGTAAACTACAAAGTGAATTGACTATATTTATATGTATATATATATATATATATATATATATGTATATANTAGAAAACGAAATGGGCCTCTTGAGATTTTATTACCATCTTCACTTTAAAAAAAAAATTAATTTGTAATCTACAAAGTGAATTGACTATATTTATATGTATGTATATATATATATATATATATATGTATATATATATCTAGAGCTGCATCTGTTTCAAACATGAAATAGCTCTGAAGTTCAGGTTGGGAGGTAGAGAATGGGTGGCTTCCAACTAAATGAGTTACTAGCTACATTTTGTTTCCTGAACATACACTGGCTGCTCTGCTCTGTGGATTGTTACCAGCTTCAGCATTTTTAAAATATTTCCCATTACCCTTTATTTGATATTTTATGCTTCCCCTCATAAACCCTTGAAGCAGATTAATTGTGCCTGTGATGTTTGTTTGTAAGTACAGCTGCTCTTCCTTCCAGTTTGTTTTATAATTGTGATGTCTCAAAGATATCCTCATAAAACTGACGGGTGGATCTGCAAACAACCAGAGTTTTATCAGAAAGGAAATCCAGATTAAAGTCATTGGAGAAAACATTTGAGTAATGCTCAATGTTACCAAATAAAATCACAAAAGAAAACTTAAAAAAACCCCATCACTTCTTCTATGTATTTATTATATATATATGTATAAATACTTCTAATCCTGTGGTTTATGTTGTTCGGTATATACAAATACATAGTTCTGGTACAGTAGGATGTCTTAGAACAAATAAGAAATCTAAACTCAATAGTCTAAGACGCAATGCTAGTTGGTTCAGAGGCTGTCATGCTATACCTCCAACAAGTGCTATATTTCAGGATTCTTTTGTTTATTAGTTGGAAAGAATGGGTGAAGTTTCAGACCAAAGCAATTGCTAACTATAAAACCAGATCAAATAAAGGCTTCAGTTTGAAAGAGCACCTTTAAAGTCCATTTGTGAGATACACTGTTCAGCTGTTAAATGTCTTGTAAGTTTTCCAAGAATTTTGTTGAGCTTTCTTCATAAAATCTATATTATTTCCATTGAAGATTAATGATAGACTTATTAAAAAATAAAAAACTTGGAGAGGCTTTCTGTGATTATGAGCAAGGGTCATCACACTACATTACTTTGGAATGTTTTTATAAGCTTCGTCAGTATAATTACACTTTAAGAAAAAAATTACAGACCAACTTTTTCAAGTCTGTTTTTCATTTTTAAAGAATATAATGTATTTTCTCTCTTTTTTTTTTACAAGTATATGAACAATACCAAACAAATACCAAAATACCACTCAGTTCTGTCCACACAGTATCACTGAATATCATTTCATTATCACTTGTAACTGAGCAACCATGGTCAAATCAGCAGGGCCAGGCATGTATAAGACAGGGAGGATTGTGCCTGTGGACTGGCACAGGTCTGCACATTGCAAATGAAGACAGAACATGAGCAGAGGGAAAACAGCCCCCTATCTTCCATTTTGTCTTACCCAAGGAAGGATAAAGGATGCAGGGTTCCGTATGGCTGCCAGAGAGGATTTGTGTTGCAGAGTAAAAAACCTGCATAAAACAAAAAAGGAACCCTTTGGGGATACTGCAGCCAATAAAGACTGTCCCAGGAACCAACTGATGTGAACCAGGGAATGCACAGGGCTGCCTGTCCCTGGCCAGGCCATCAAGGTACAGGACTTTCTGCTTTCTTGTCCTACAGTATAAGTGGCATCCACTACTGTCATGAGGCAGAACCAAAACAAACAAGTAGCAGTGTCCAAGAGGAGTGGCTGGTTAGCCTTGTCCCTGCCTCTCTGATGGAAAGCATTCCTCTGCCTTTTACAGGGTATTTAAATGTGTTGAATCTGTCCGTTTATACGGACTCGGGTATCTGAAAGTGATTCAGGTAAAAGTATAAGCCAAGTTTTTCACAATGCCCAATTTGAGATACTTGAAAAGCAGCTGACAGCCAAGAAAGCTCCTCTAAGATGCAGTGGCCTGTGCTTGTGCCATACTAGGGCAGCACCATCATGGAGGGGATTGGTTTTGCCTTTGCCTATCCATCAGTACAGACAGGGATCTGCAGAATGCGGTTCAGGTTTTACAGAGTAATTATATGCTGGAGGATACTGAATTACTCCTGGTGGTGCCTATTTCTCCAATAATTAGAGAGAACAAACTGTGGCTTTGATCCTCACTCAGGCATCTTAATTGAATTATCTGAATCCAAGCCTCTGTGTTTAAACATTTTTCTTCAATCTTATTTAACTTAAGTAACCACCTGTATTGTTATGCACATTTTTAAACAACTTCCTAAAGTGCAGAGTCATCAGTCATTACTAGAGAGCACAATATTTGACAGAGAGAAAGAATATAATTTAAAATAAATTCTTCTATCACTTTTACCCGAAGGAAAATTAGGACTGAAATGGTAGAAGTACACTGGATCATTTTTGGAAATTTCTGTAAGCAGAGGTGTCAGGATACCACCTTCTGTTGGAAGGATACCACCTTTCTGTTGAAATAAAGCAATAAGTTTAAACAACCTAAAACCTTTTTCTAAAAAAAAAAAAAAAAAAAAAAAAAAAAAAACAT
>VXBU01014341.1:1489000-1499118 GCA_013400315.1 Bombycilla garrulus | reverse complement strand
AAAAAATTTAAAAAACCAAAAAAATTTTTTTAAAAAAAAAAAAAAAAAAAAAAAAAGAAAAAAAATGCAGCAGTGTTGGAATTTGTTCCCTTCCTCAGAAAACTCTCTAGTCATCAAGATGTCACTGCAGTCTTTCCCAGTTGGCCAGTATTAATGACAGAAAAGGCGTTAAATACCATAGAATCATAGAATATCCTGAGTTGGAAGAGACCCACAAGGATCATTGAAGTCCAGCTCCTCAGTCATTCCCGGGATAATCCCAAGAATCTCACCATGTGCCTACATATTTGGAAGAGGAAAACTGCAGATGTAAACTGTGGTTCTATAAAATTATATCTGCTAGAGCAGCAACACATTGTGAATCTGGAACTTAAATGAACATACAATTATTTTCATACCAGATGAAAAGTCTATGGGACTAGAGATAAGGATCAAATTCATTGCCTTCTATGAAGGATCACTTTAACAATTGACAAATCTTATTCTAAAAAATCTAAAGGCACAAGAACCAAAAATGCCACCATTTTCACTTCAAATAGGAAAACAAAAACAAAACCTCTTAGATAGGGTCACACAGCTGTCCTTACACTACTGAATTAAAGAGTGCCTGACTATATGCCTACCACCAGAACAGGACTGTTTGAACTGCTACCCTCTCAGGTGGTCTCTGGTATAGTCTTGGCCTGGGCCAGCTAATATTCTCCAAAACTGTTCCCAAGCACACTCTGGACATTAGCATGTGTCAGAGATTACTGTCTGTCAGTAACTTTATTATGATGTCCTGTGCTGGTCAGCAAGAAGGTTGAAGCGAGTGGATGTGAGCTAGGTCATGCAGCTGATCCTGGTGAGAGGAAATGGTCATCAGCAGCCTTTGGTTTCCCAGTTAAAGGCAGGGCCACCAGGGATAAGCACAGGACTTGATCAAATGCAGCCCTCCACTCATCTGAAATATGCCACTACATTCTCTTTCAAGTGTTAAATCTACACTCCTGATCAAAACCTCAGTGCTCTGTTGCTTCCCAAACTCAAAACTCCAAATAAAAACTAAGATAAACCCCACTTTTCAGCGAGTCTTCTGATTACACATCAGTAATTACACCACTGGGTCCTACACCAGCATGGCTGTTGCTGTGACAGCTCACAGTGACACCCATGTCCCCTAACACTTACATGATGTTCTATCTGCAGGAGTATTTTCTGTCTCCATCACTACTGAGTTAAGACAAAACTTCTGGCAGGTTCCTGGAGTAAGTAATTGTGTAGTTCTCTGCAGGAGATGCTGGGGTCCTATACCTCTGCAGCCACCTCCATGGTATTCCCTAATTCTGCTAAAGTGCCACTAGCCTGGAGTCATTGTGCCAGTTTAGTCATTATGGTGGTGGACTCTGAAGCTGGAAGGCACCAACCTGTGATTAACCCTAGACACAGTGCAGCAATCATTTTGAGTTACTACCAGCCTAAGCCAGATTTGAACTGCTGACCAAGAAGTGAAAGGCTTTGTATCCTATTACCAATATACTAAATCATCCAGCCTCCCCTGCAACTATATTTTTTGGATTATTATGTAGGAACAATAACAGAATACCCCATAAACAGGTTCTTTAGATATTCAAACATGTCAGGTTGTACTTTCTACATTTTCAGATAATTGTGGAGTAAATATTTGTTAAATGAAGTATTTTACATCTGTCTTGGAGCAAAGCGATCTTTCTGTCAGTAATACCACAGAACACTTGTAAAAGTATGCCGGCCATTACAGAGCTATGCAGTCTTGGCAAATACAGTCTTTGAACTCATGTTACTGTGCTGCCAATAAAAAACATGTTCTTTTTTATCAACTGGATGTCTTTCAATTATACAATCATTGTCTGACAAAAATAGCAGTTGAAATAGATCTTTAAAAAATCCTTTTTTTTAAATTTTGCACCAGTTGGCAAAAGGTTAATATTTGTTTGCCTAACTCTCAAAGAGACATTTCGTGTAGTTCAACAGTACAGAGAAAATACTTAATAAAGATCAAAAGGAAAAAAAAAGCATGCACATTTTCCCATGAAAGACAACACGTGGTCCTTGAAGAAGGAAATGCTGCATTTCTTTCCCATACATTAGAGCTAGTCCTTCACCTCATCATGGTGTTCATCTGCAGTTAAAGCAAATTGTGCTGGAGCTGGAGGCCTTGGCTGACCAACATTTTCATAACCCTTTTTAATCCTATAGAACACTAAAAGCAACCAGTTACCAAAAGTAATAGGATAGCTGGTTCAATCTAGACTGCCATTACACAGACATTCATATATGCAGCCTAATTCAGACTACACTTAAAATTGCTAAATTATCCTACCTATCACTGTAACCACTGGAATACAGTGAAATTACTTTTCAAGGATATTATAGAACTGAAAACACCCACCACCATCTAGTCAGAACTGCACATGACAGCATGGATTCACTTGCTGCCACACTTTATCCATTCACATGGATACACATACCTCCCACATACCAGATATATGCACAAACTTTATTTCATCCTTAGGTTTACAACTAACAAAATATGGTTTCACTACTAAAGATATGCTGATGTGTCCCCATCTCTGAAACACATGTGGCTCCATCTTTTTCCACTAACAGTGCTACACCGTTTGCACTTTGAAAGTTAGTTTAACCTTCCTATGAAGAAAGGATGCACTTTTAATTGCCAGCTTTGTAATCACCCTCTCTGTCTACTCTTCTTTCCGTGTGCAATTACACTAGCATTTGCCTAACTGATGTGCAATTGCACTAACATGGGATGCACTTGATCACCCTTTATTGTAAGCTGTTTGTTTTTAATGAGGGAATTTGTCTTTCAGAGTCATTCATCTTTGCATTGCCCAGAAGTACCAAAACCCTCCTTTTTTTCTACATGTATTGTCCTATTTACCTTATGCACTGTTTCAGTTGAAAATTTTCCCTTTTCACATGAAAGATCCTACCGCATTTTATTGCACCTATCATTAGTGATAGTAAGATCACTCTTACTACTTCTTCAATACTTTTTCATCAGCCACCTCCTGCCTCACTGTTGTACAGATTCCTCTTTTCTCTTTTGCATTCTCCTCTACACAGCTCCTGTAATTAGCTTTTTCAATGATCCAATTAGTGGATGTGTGAAGACACCTCACATGCTGCTGCAAACATAGTACATTTGTGCTACACAGATCAGTTAGTTAAATCAGATACATTTCCCTCTCCAGCTTTCTCATTGGATAGGACAGGTGCACTGATAACTTTCCTGTGTGTGGTCTATTTTTAACCGTGTCTTTGAGATTCTATGAGTCGGTTTTCAGTGTACACAGACAGGTAGGCTGCAGTGGGCTACCAGCACAGCAAACGCTCATTCCAAAATACCAAGCAGCTCTCACAACTTCCTGATGAAGGGGAAGGAAGGGAAATCTCTGTTGATGGACTGCTCTATCCTCCTGTTGATCTCCCCCAGAAAGAATTACTTAGGGATCCTGCAGTCTTCTATCTACTTGGAAGGTGATGCTGTTTCAGAGGTAGTGAATGTAGAAAGAAAGGTGAAGGAAAGTCTCCAGAAACCCAAACCAGCCACTTCTCTTCCTGCCTTTGCTGGGAAAACTATACTTCTTTCATCATCCCATTGCCTTTTACTTCTGTAATCATTGCCTAGAGAAAGGAATGGTTACTTGAAAAGAATGGTTACTTTATCCACCTAAAAGTGTGAGAGAGGAACTTTGCTATAGCTGAAGCAAAGTTAAGTCTGACTGAAGGATGGCTAAATGGAGTAGGTAGAACATAATTGGAATTCCTAAGAGACATCAAAGCTAGGAGATCGTATGATCAAAACTATTCCACACAAAGATTTGGATTTACTGTGGCTGAGGCATATATCCTTCTTGTCTTTAGACAACTCTGATATCAAATTTTCTAATCATGATTGAAAAATTTTGTGGGTTTGACTGAGCATTTATAGACCACTGGACCCAGGTAGCTCTGTATGAGAGAGGGATTTAAGGGGCTGCAAGCATTTTGTAACATATGGCACATGGTGCTTCACACAAATCAGCATTTACAGAGAGCTATTTCATCTACCTAAGCCCCAGGTCCTCCTTTAATTATGCCTTCTGTTTCCACTGCATATAACAGAAAATGTAGGACAACTGGAAACTGTAGGGGAACTTTTGTTAACTGGCTTTCTAAATTAAACACAACAGTAAAATGCCTGTAATTAATGAAGACGAGGATGGATCCTATGTAACATTCAGCCAGGAAGAACCATTAATGACCCTTGCCTAAGATACCCATATTACCTCTTACCCTGCCTGTTTCACTGTCTTGTAGAGACAGCGAGTATAGATTATTACATTTATATTTGAAATACTAATCTTAATTTGTCCTGTTGACAAGAGAAAGAAACTCTTTCAGAGAGTGATTCACTTAACGTAGATGTCTGTTTTGGTAACTGCTTCCTAAAAGTCTCTGTTTCTCTCCCCTGACTGTATGAGGAGTTTTGATAATTTGCTCAGACTTGTCTACATTACAGCTATCTACATTTGCTAATGTACTAATGTGGTGCTAGGTATCTATATCCCTTGACAGGAGGCTTGCAGAATTAAAAAGTCAAAATCACATCATTTAATTGACCTTAAATAACAAACTACAGTTCCACCAATAAATCTACAGCCATAAACTGCCCAGCTCCAAACTTGTCCTCATTCTTATAACCTCTCCATAACTAAAAAACTCTTACATCCTCATAATACCCTTATCATGAATCACCAAAGATTCTTCCTTTCCAGTTTCTTGTATGGCATTTGCTGTGAGACAGCTCCTTGGTAACACACCCTCCCCTCTGCACAGTGCACAGCTCCAAATGGGACCGTCTCAGCGATCAGACTAAGCAATTCACTAAGGATTAAGCATGTTCCTTCTACAGCAACTCAGCCAATAAAGGTAAAATATGCTAATTTTGGAATGAAAATATTAATTATATGTACCAATTCAGGTGAATTTGTTCATGTATTTACCAATATAAACAAAGGAGAGCAAAAGTCAAGTAAATGGATATTTAATTTGTAAAATGGATATAAATTTAAAAAAATTTATATAGTTCAAAGTTCCCCAACTTTAATAATCTGACCCCTGCTTAAATTAAAATATCATATCAGATTTTAATGCAAGCCTTACATGAGCTGCAAATTCACAATACACGTTAAGTCTAAAAAAATCATCATCTATCATTGCACTATTTGAGCAGTGGCAGCTGGGTGTTTTTAAAAGGTTCCTAGGAACAGAAATCTCAGTTTAAATGTAACATTATGTTATATTACTCACACTTGAACTGACCTTCATAAATATCAAATCCTTACAATTATAAGTCCTGACATTTAATACTTTCCTGCAGACTAAGAGGGACCATGTTACTTTATAAGGTCACTTGTCATTTGCAGCTCTTAGAGAAGCTTATCATTTTAATGAAGACACTAATTCAGACACAAACGGTAGTGAAATTGAGGACAAACAATTCTTCTGATTGGCTGGGGGGAACATATTCTCAATGCACCATTCAGCATTGCAGGACTCTGAAAATGCCTTCCTAGCTCACTGCCCATCTGTATTAACAAGCAGCATATGCTTTGCATTGTTACCATAGGAAATGACTCCGTGAGTGGTCCTGGTGACCAGGGAAGGGTTAACCCTTCCTGCTCTCCTGGGATGCAACCAGCAGGCTTCCCCAAGGGCTGCTCTTCTCTGAGCGGTAAGGAAGGCAGCTGCTCCTGCTCACTTAACGATTCAGCCAAGAAACCGAGCAAAATATCAGATTGGCCCATGATGTGTTGTACCCAGAAGCCTAAATTATGCCACTTAAGGCACTTTCCTGAGCCACTTACACGCTCCCTCTATATTCACTCTAGAGTGAAAGGTGAGTCAGAGGCATGTCTGGGTCACAATTCAACTAGGTAGGAGTGGAACACCTTGAATAAAGGGCTGAAAATTCTAGCAAAAGCAAAGGCAAAAAATGGTTAATTTAAAGTGAGATGTCATTCAGTGTCATCTCACTTGGACCCCAGCCCTGCTGCAGTGCCTACAATATTCAGGTCAGTGGCAACAGAACAACAATGGAAGAAAGAGAGGATGCTTTCCTTCTTATATGATCTAGGATTGAGTTGCTGCAGACCTTTCCCATATGAGCTCAGGACTGGGTTTCTGGCCCTTTGTATTTGCTTTGCATTTTGGGGAGAAAATAGTGCAATAGCCACAACCATTAGGTGTGTTAAGTTATGGACAATAAAGAATAACCAATATACTAGAATTAAAAATGTTATGCCAGATTGCCTCTAGTGCCCTTTTGCAATAGGTATTAAAACCCTTGTGAAACTTTCTACTATTCATGTCCTTTTTATAGGTCAACTTTGAAACAAAATTAACTTTCGCTCAGCAAAATGTGTCCCAAAAAAATACAGATAATAAGTAAATAAATGGAATGAGAAGAGAAAGAGAAATTGAAGAGAAAAATAAGAACTCACTGTTTTTTAAACAATTTGCTTTGCTTTCCAGACTTTATCTATCACTAATAACGAAACAGAGGATAAAGATGTCAGAAATGTGTCTTCTGCATGAAAGTGATATCAGTATTTTCAGAATGACATGGCCAGTATACTAACAGAACTCTTAGATGTGCTTAAACTGGTGATAGAAAAGTTTAGATCAGCCCAGACACGAAGTCACCTCAGTGGGCAGACATGATAATTCTTTCATATGGTGAACAAAGTGGTGATTATTATAATTTTAATAAAGTGGAGCGCCTCCTCCAGCAAATACCTTTGGGAACAGCCGGACCCATATATATCCCATTGACTTCGTGCACCTGAATGACCTCCTGAAAAGGGATGCCAGACATCCTGAGACCACTCTGAAATCAGTGAAAGTGTCTCTATGCTGCTTCTGTGCACAGAGTCAGGGCATGAACACATGCCCTGCATTGTGACCATGCAAATTATTGTTGCTAGTCCACAGAGAAGGGTGACCCAGACCAACTTTTACTCCCCCAGACAATCTAAGAATTACCACAGGCCAGCGACTTTTGCCATGGGCAATTTCAGCACAACCATCTTGCTTTGGAGGATAAGGGAATGTAATAATATAGATACTATCACAGAGGACCAGCTTGCCCAGAGGCCAAAGAGGGAAGTTTAGCATTATAGAATCTACTTGTTAGTATATATAGCCCTAAGAGGGCAGTTCAGATGGGATGCTTGCTGAATTTTTGCTGGAATTGTCTAATCCCTCATCAGAGAAACATAAACTGTTCCCAATACCAATTTAAGGGCTTCATATAAGTAATAAAAGAATGACGCTGACAAACTATGAAAATGTAATCTGTAATTAGGTCTAATGCATCTGGAAGTTGTCATCTTCCAGAACGGGGATTGAAAACCAGGAGGGGTTTTGTACAAGGAATCCATTTCACAACATCATCCAACTGCAATCCTGAAACTGCCAAGAGAAATCTCTCCTTTCAAAGCTTTTTTCTATTTTCTCACTTAAAGAGATACCTTTTATGCATCTCACTCTGAGCTGCCTACCACTCATCTTCTTCATATTTCAACAACTTTGACACATACCTCAATATTTTGAATACCACTCCTATGTATAATTTTTAAATATCACAACACTGGACTCCCTTCTATTTCTGTATCTGTTCCTGAGTATTCAACAGCAAGAAACCAAGGAAGGAAATCTTATTACCAAGTGGCATGGCTTGACTGGAAGCCTAATCAGAACAACTAACTTCTTTCTCACGACCTTTCTTTCCCAGGAATAGGAGCTAACTGATTTGATCAGGTAGAAAGTTAGGTCCATGTTCCTACACTCATCTAAGCCTCCAAGAGGAGGAAATGAAAAAGAAAAGGAAAGGAAAAGGTGCACATTGCCTTTTCTTCTAGTGTGACAAATCACTGAAGATGGGGTGCGCTGACTGGGAAAGCCCTGGGAGTTCATGGTTGCAGTGTTATCCCTCAGCACATCATTCCTGATGATGTACAGGAAAGAAGAAAAGATGGAAAAGTATTAAATTCCAAATTCTTCATATTGTACATTAAAAAAAAAATTTTCATTCCAGGTAAAAAAGGGTCTAATCTTCAAGAACTCACAGGTTCTGAATGGAGGTAATGTGTATCACTTACATGAAGATTGATAGCACATTGAGACAGGTAAAATGATACTGCAATGTTTACTGCAGTAGTTGCACAACTCTAAAGTTCTCATTCTCTCCTAGGAGCTAGAGCTCCCATAAATTTGAAAAGATCCACCAAAATCCCAATTCAGAATTAAAACAATCAAAATAGCTAAAAGAACTGAAGCAAGACAGCTTAAGATGGAAAAAATTACATACTGTAGCTTCTGTTGCATATGCCTAATAACTCTTTAGTCAATTCCATTTCTCACAGTCTTCCACTATTTATATTTGAAGGTAGGAGTCATGCAAAAAAAAGAAAGCAAATTATTTATTTAATTAAAATCAGCTGTAATTTACCATCAGTATTTTTGAGTCTCTATGCCTTGGTCAGACATGAAATCTGAATTACACCCACAGACAGGTTGAAGAAGTGATAAATGCCTGGGGAAAAAAATTTAATGAGAAACCAAAAACTGGAGAAGAGAAAGCAGAATGCTTGTGATTAAACATATAATGGTTATACAATGGGTATGACCTGCATCAGGAATACTGGTCTTCCTTTTCTTTTATAACCATCAGATAAGGAAGAGCAACAATGAGCACATAACTAAAACTTCAAATTCCTTCAGCTTTTGCATGGAAAACCCTGTAAGTGTGCTATTCCTAATAATCACTACCAGTCATCAGACTTTAAGGATGACCAAAATTTCTTCTTTTAGTGCAATTCAAAAGTAATTATGGATATAGCCTAACGATAGCTTCATAATGGTCCTACTTACAATGAGATTGATTGATCATAAAATGTTATCCAGTGTCTTACTTACACCTTTAGGATAAAACCATATCCATTGACAAGATTGTTTGCCTGGAAGTCACGACCCTGAATTACTAAAAACATCATCTGCCAGATAACAGAATGATATTTGTTCTCAAACCTGACAGTTTTCTGGGTCATTGTGTGAAAATATACAAAATTGGCTCTGAGCATGCTTAACCCTGCATAGTCTACCTTCTTTCATTTACTTTTTCCCCTTAAGTAGTTGTGCTATGAGATGATGTGAGATTTTGCCTTTCCATTCACAGCAGAGGACTCCATGGAGTGCTCTGATTTGTGACCCTTATCCTTGCCACACATCCTTGCTTAGGAGCATGATCACTTTGGACACCCTGCTATGCCCCACACTGGGATTTACAGTAGCATAGACTAAATATTATCCATTTAAACCTATACCTAGAGATCCCCAGGAAGCAGGCCAGGGACATTTCCTTCTCAGCTCCTAACACCAGAATAAACTAACATGAACTTAGTAAGAAAAAAAAGAAAACGTATATATACATATATATATACTCCGTATTGTTGATCCCTCCTTTGTGGGCTACACTGGTGGCAGTGTTTTCTGTTTCTAATCGCCATGGCCTTTATGATACTGTACTTAATGAATTATGCTCCTCAGGAGGAGGTCAGTGAAAGAATTGAGCTAAAAACCCCTAGCAGTGTTGTTGGCCAGGAGCCAGCTCTTTTGGGGCTGTGTTTCTGCATGAGGTCTACCACAGCTGGAGCGAAACGACTTGCAGGTGGCTCAGTGGGCAAGAGATCACACAGTACTGCTCTGTCCGCCCCTCGACAGCAAGGAGGGAGTCACCTATGCCTGCCGTTGGTGGCTGAAAATGAGCAGGAAACGTCTGACAATCTTGATTAAGAACTCCCAAGCATTGAACTTTCCATAAGGAAAAGGCACACTCAGATCTCTCGGCTTTGACTTTCCAACTTCCAATTTAAATACGGCTTGAGGTCCAGGAGAAAACACTAATGCTTATCCTTATGATGTTAGGCAATGGATGCCTTAATAAAGATGATGTGCATGGCCCAGTTAGCACACCAAAGCCTGGGCAATGAAGTAGGTATGCTCCATTTCCCCTCTCCCTCCCCCCTGCCCCC
>VXBU01014341.1:1449973-1488987 GCA_013400315.1 Bombycilla garrulus | reverse complement strand
CCCCACCCCCTGCCCAAGTTTCATTCAGAGAGAATTTATAGGTTTTATTTTAAAAGTAGCTGAAACATACTAAGTAATTTTCTGGAGTGTTTTTAAACTATTAATTTCTAAATTACATGAACAGATGCATATGCACAATGGAAAATCGCATCAAATAGCTTAGAGGAACAGAAGAGCTCAACGACCTGGCCAAATAAAGTTAGGTTCCACTAACAGCCTGCTTGGACAACTCCTTTCCCATCCCTGGGAACCCCACCACTCAGCCGTTCAGCTTCACTTTCTTGAAGATTAATCATTTGTGGTTTTGAAAAGATATAAATCTTAAAGATCTGCAGAAACAGAGGAGCAGAAGGCTTTTCCACACCTCAGACGGCAAAAACTACTGTCCATTTGCTGCAGGACTCATTTGAGGCTCCTTAGGAGGAGAGACACAACCCTGATGTGGCAGCCAAGGATGAAGGGCTGGAGTGATTGCCCTAAATGCAGGCTGGGAGCCAAGGAGGATGTCGGGAAAAGATCAGGGAGTTTGGGGATGGTGCTCAAAACAAGCACAAACATCTTTCCATCAGTAGCCACTGTGAGTGTCACCTCTGCAATGACAGCTCTGCCTCTCCTGGGCCCATTGTAAGGCTCTTCATTAGCAAAGGCGGGCCTCAAGCACAGCACACACCAGGACTGACTGCATGGCTGCAGGGTAGGACCTCAGATTTACATTACTCACCAACTCTGCTGCTGCTACTGCTTTCAGCAACTCAGCTTCTCAGTTTCCTCAGCTACCAGTGGGGAGAATTATTTGCTGTTGTAGAAATAGTGTGACTAAGAAGCAACACCATGAGTGACCAGCACAGCTGCTGCTTTTCTCCAGAAAATACTAAATCAATCCTATTCTAGAAATTTCTGTGAAGGATAAGCATACTGAGTCTTTGGTGCTGAGAGTCCTCAGGTGTGGTGGGACTACAGGGCAGACCTCTAAATCTGGGATCAGCAAAATTTTTTGCCAAGCCTCCATAATTATATTCAGTGTTTTGCTCCAGTTACAGTGATGCAGGTTGGCACTAGTGTTGTGATGCAAAAAAGGAAACAGCTTAAAGACTTTTGCCATACTTTTCTATGTAAATAAAATGGCTGTTATTCCTTCTTCAAAAGTAAAAGTGAATGGCTCAAACTGTGGCCTCCTGTTCTTTAACAGCCCTCCTTGCTAATTACATTTATCAAACCAGAAATGAGAAACATGTGACTAAGGTGACCATAAAATGATTTAAAGAAAAATTTGAAATACACAGAAGAAATGCTGAGATAACAAGTAAGTGTAAGGGTTGTAAATTCATCACTGAATATAACTACCAAGCTAGTTAACTACGAAACAAGTCAGTGTGTAAAGAACTGCCTAGAAGTTATAGAAAATAACATACTTGGCCAAAGTTTAATGAGCACACTGTTTTGGCTCTTGGTTTACCCACTAAGTCTCACAACATTTACAACATATTTTTTCTCCATTTCCTTTGTGCAAAGACATGCAAATTTACAGGGACCCAAACCAAAGTCCCTCATCTCCTGGAATTTGATTATATTGTAGACATGCCCCTGTAATCTGGAAAGAGTCACACAGAGAAGAAGCTAATGCTGATAGGTGTATTCTTAATTATCTTTATACTCATCTCACACTGCAGTACTTGTAGTACTTATGGACAAGCCAGCGCATGGGATTAATGACTAGAAATAGTTAGTGGCACAGCATGTTCGGCAAAGCACCCTCAGCTCTTCCCATCTGGTCTGTAATCCTCATTCCTGCACCCTTGATCATTAAGTCTTAATTTACTGCAGTTTAAACAAAAAAAAAAAGTATAATGAGTAACATACAAGCTCATGTTCCTGGTTGTGCTCTTTTGCTATAAATTCCCACTATACCTAGGAAACTGTGGTTTGATTTTCTGTATTGCTAATTGGTGAGCACAGCCAAAGAAATTCCTAGCAGGTTTTCATCTCTTGAATTTATTTACCACTATGGAAGGGGAAAGGGGCTGTTCCTCTGGGAAGGAGGGAGAAATTGGAAGGATTACATTATTTCGACCTTACATTTGAGCTGACATCTAGCACGGTACTAAATCAGTGACTTGGCTCAGGAGAGGGGATTAGCACGGGTGGGTTACAAGCAGTTTGCAGGAGTGCAGCTGTCCTGTGGCTACCAGTGGATGTCAGTAGAGGCTCCACTTGCAAAGGAGCCAAATGGAAAGAGACAAAGGAAAGAAAATCCTCCAGGTTCTCTTAGTATAAAGTGCACAATGCACAAGTTCTTCAAAATGACTTGTGTCTTCCAGCTAATGATTTAGGACTACCACCAAGCAGCAGTACATTGAAGGATGTAGTAGAGCTCATTGGTCTGCTTGTAATTCTTTATGCTTTCACCTTTCAAAAGCAATATTTTTTCAGTTAATTTTTAGACAACAAACAAAGTCATAAGGTTCACTGTTGGAATAGTAGAGATGCTGGATGACAGATTAAAAAGAAACAAAATGTATATCAACTTCTCCCTTTCCTCCAGCCAAGCAGCCACTGCTCTAGGAATACTTAAATGCAACAATGAAAATCAAACTTCTCTAATTATCGCTTTGGCCTGCAACCTTTTAGTAAAGTAAACAATGGACTAGTGAAGCACAGAATTTTAGCTAATTTCTAGAAAATATTATCTAGAACAAACAATCAAACAAACAAACAATCCAGCCCAAAATGGAAAGGATTTCCTTTGTTAAATTATAGCCCTTTACCTCTTCCAAGAAAAAGCTGATGTCACTTCAACAGTGAACATTCCTGGCTATGGAATCAGTGATAAGTGTGACTGAACTCTGAAATCACAGACAGATTTTTGATGCCATGGCTTATGCTGAAAAACACAGATTTTATGGGCAACTAGGTACTACGTCAGAAGAGAAGATGTACCACTGTTTAAAAAGCTTTCATCCAAGAAAAGTGGTAGGAAAATCCCACAATAATTTTCCTCAAAATAAATGTGGACTTTACAGGTCTTTCTATCCTGAAGAAATGTAAAATAAATTTATTGATTGAATAGGAATCTGGAATTATAATGTTCTGTTAGAAGATGAAAGCTTTCATACTCCCAGCTGATATTCTGTAACAAAGAATTTAGAATCTGTCTTAGTTATTCTAGCTTGGGTGGATGCTGTTTGATTTAACATTTTCTGCTCTTCCATTCTGCCCAGTCTACAAATACAAATTATTATAGCTCATGTGGTCACTAGAGCTGGTCAAGTGTTTCAAGAAAATATTTTTTCTTCGGAAAAATGCCAGTCCTAGAAACTCACATGTTTCATGGGAACATGCAGGTTTTAAAAAACTTTTGTTGGGAAAATTTTCTCAGGTCCAGAATGGAATTTCTGGTCAAAACCACAGGGAGAGAGGGAGACAGATCTATCTCATAATAACAAATACCACAGCGATCATCTTTCCTCATAAATCAGTCCTTTGAGGCTTCTAACTATTTTTCAGCCAGGTTTCCTACACAAGTGAAGAAAGTTAAATGATCACAGGATCTGTCTGTTAATCTCCATTAAAAACATGGGGTGCTATTGGCCAAATTCTGTATTTACAGAGGTTATTCTGCACTATTTGGGTGTTTTGGATAAACCAAGGGCTGAGTAGAGGAGAGAGATGTAGCTACTCTGCCCACTGTGGGAAAGTCTTCAGCATGAGAACAGACATGAATCTTGATTTCCAGCTTGCGAAAGAGGCCGGCAGATGTGAGGTGGGGAATTGGAGATGCTCCAAAGATACGGAGGGGTGAGGCAATCACAGACACAGAGAAGGAAGACTCTGAGAGAATTGCAGTGGACGGGTGATGAGAAGAGGCACATGACTCATCCACAGGAAACTTTAATTCTCTATTAGTTTTTCCCAGAACCACCTGCACTATTTTTCGGTAGGCTGTCAGTGTTTTCTTGACAATGCTGTTTGCAGACCTGAGCAGTGCAGAAAAGAAAGCACAGAACTGTAAAAAGATCTGCTACTTATCTCTTTTTTGAATGCAAAACTATTTGCTGCATCTTTCAGCACTGCTTTTTCATGGGCATCCCTATCTGCCTGAGGCACTTCGCATTTTCCCCCCATGTCTTTTCGATTTATTTTATATCATTGGTATTCAAGACTGTATCTCAGGTGCCCTGAAAATATTAATTTCTTTTTTTCTGGTTCCTTCCATCTGAGAAGACTATCAAGTCTGAATTGTTTTGCTTGTCAATTATTTCTCTTTTCCCTTTCTGTAGCTGCAGGAGCAGACTCACCATAGATTATGAAGATACATTGGTCATGAGTACCGCAGACAGGGGAATTAGGATATGAGAAATCAGACAAGTCTCACTGGAGGGAAAAAAATAACAAGCTTTTGATTTACTGAAAATGAGGGAGCTTTGGTGGAAAAATACTGGAGAAGGCTATTATAAGTGAGCAGGTGCATTACTGTGACTAAAACCCTTTTGACACCAATTTAGCCACAGTAGAGCAAGATTCAATTCATTCTCTGAGTATTTACAGGTTAGGAACAGATGTTGCTACAGGAGCTGAACTTCACACACCACCAGGTACATTTTTTCATGGTCTGAACAAGCTTATTTAAAAATGTGATTGACGTGTATTGGCATCTCCACAGAAACCTAAATAAATATAAAATAGCTCTAGAGCCTACACCCAACTAGTTCATCTGAAAATATTTTATGATTGGAACAGGCTTTTTTCTTGTAGTCCCTCAGCAACAGAGTGGGTGCAATATCACTCTTAACAAAATTTATCAAAGGGATGTACAAACCCAAAATAACAAGAAGATAAAACTAGCATTGTTCATAATGAGTTATTTTATGGGGTGTTTCCCATCTTTAGCTTCAGTGTTCTGGTAATTTAACACATGGAATAATACCAGCTAGTAATTTTGGCTTTGAATGATGTTATTTTATGTCTTATGAGAAGTTAATTACATCTTAAACACAGTCAAAAAGGAAAAAAAAATCCCTGTGATATGGGACAGCTTTCTTTATATTGTTGCTTTCTATTCATGCAGGAACAGCCCGTGCTAGACCAAGCAGAACCAAAAATGATGAGGAAAAAAAGTGGACACAGCAGGTGTAAAAGAGCTCAGACCACAAAAGGGTGCTATCATTTTATAACATGAGCAAGCCTTCCATAGCGACCCACAAAGAATGTGGCCTTTGAAATAGCTTCACTAGAATTAGTAGCCTTTCAGGAAATATTACTATTGTTCTGAATTCCACTTCAAAATTTAATTTGCCCCCTGTTATTTTCAGGCAAATTCCAGCAGAGCTTTATTCTATAAAATCTGCGTAGGTGCATAAGAAACATTGTCTTGATTAAGGAAATTCGTCTGCCTTTGTAGGCAGAGTGATCAATTTATCATGTGTGTGCTTATCTGAGAGAGAGAGAGCTTGTGCAAATGTAATTCACATGTAGGGGTGTGTGTTCTGTACTGGAATCATATGCATTCTATAACTATTTTGTATTTCAGGAAATGTCTAATTAACTAGGAAGTACTGAACTGTTAACTAGCAAGTATTGAAGCATTAACTAGTAGGTTTTTTTGATGTAAAAATTCAGTTTGGTCTTAAAAACATGCACAGCACTGCAGTATAGGGAAAAAAAAATCCATGATGTCATGCGGCTTTCATACAAAATAAATGCCAGAAAAGCAATTGCCTACAGTATAGAAGTCAGACTTCAGTTTTGAATGCTCTTGATTTGAGGAGTGAAAATCAGGTAGCTCTGAGTTGAATCCCTGTGTGAGTGCTGAAGACAAAGGCAGCTAGGAGTGATACAAGGTGACTCAGTTGTCTTCCCATCATTATGCCAGGGAGAAGCATGTCTATTTGGTTCAGTCAGTGCGACAATCAGGAGTGGCCGGCCTCCAGAGACCTTCTCAAGCTCATTTTAGCAAATCTAGGAAGTTATCAGTGCTGATGAGGCTGCAGTAGCACCAGTGGAGTGCTGGAAGCTGGGGTAGCCAGAGGCCCTGTGAGTGTCCAGTGTCCCCACTCTGACAGTCAGGCATGTCCCTGTGAGCTGGATCTCAAAGCCAGATGCTGTAATGGATCTAAATGGTGGGATTGCTCAAGCCTTGTTAATTTGCAGTGGCTCCTCTTGCAAATGACACGGCCTTTTACAAATATTACCCAAGCTTTGAGGGAAAAAATCCTAGCTAGATTTGTAACCCATTAGCAACCACCTCTTAAAAGAATTTATTTAATTTATGAACTTCGACACTTTTTAAATAATACAAAAAACACAAGGTATGGGATACAGATTGGGGAATAAATTAATAAATTGACATATTTCTGCATTGAAGGATATCAATGTTAGTTTAAATATGTCAATGAAAATGACAGCAATTGTCCAGCTCATCTCTGGTGCAATTCTGAAACTTGCGACTTTATAAGCACAAAACTGATTTTGGGCTAGATTCTGCTGAGATCAGCTAAACAGTCAAATTTGTCATTGCAGCTAAAAATAAAGGTGAACACAACTTTAATTTATTCTGCTTTGATATAGTATATACTGCACATTTCTGTAGAGAAATGTTCAGCAATACCACTTTGTTCAAAGCCATGTGTAATAAGATCACTGGACTTGTATTTTTGGGTCACACTAACTTTACTTTTTGCTTTGAAATAATCTTCAGAAAGAAAATGTCTAAGTCTCTTCCACCCAGCTGTACAATGTTTCAAGCTACAACTGGCTGCTGGCTGTCACATTGTGTTATTTCACACTGCCATGTCTGAAAACATCTAACAGAATATGGCAGAACACAAGACACATCAGAAATTCAGGAGCTGAAATACAGTTTTGAGGGGAAAAAAAAATTTACAAATTACAGGTTCTCTGCAAAATCCAACCAAGTAGCAAATAGTTGACTGAGTATCTGACAGCCAGATTGGAAAGGAACTTATACCACTTCCTTCCCTCTCTCTACAATTAGTGGGTGAGAGGGGTCTGTCAGCAGGGAAAGAAAAATGTGAAACTAAGGGCAAGAGAGACCACGAGAGCTGCCTACATGGCTTCCACTTTGGTTTGGTTTTGGTTTTCTTTGTTTTCTTTTCTCTCCTCTGGGTAGATAAATTAATAGTTCATGGCATTTTCCTTTTTTTTTTCCTGTGGAAAATGTGGGTTCAGAGAGACCAGACATTTTATGACTTCTAATCAATTCCAACAAATTGTTCATTAACAGGAAAGAACTGGAAAACACCCAGAAGTTGAAAAATTTCTGGTTTCCGATTTGAAGTGACTTTAAGCTTTGAAATAGGTTTCAAATGTATTTTTTAAATGTCAAAAAGTAAAATGCCTTAGGAATCAAAATAATTTAAGTGAAACAAAGTATTTTTTACTCAAAATATTTTCAATTTTTTTCTGTAGGAATAAAAATCAAAATAATTTTAATTGCCTTGACTGACAATATTTACCTTCCATATTTTCTGAACTGCCAAGCTAAAGCAAAATTTATTACTTTCAACGCAATGTATGCATAAATTCATCTAGCTTTATGTTGGATGTCAGTCAGGAAAAGCAGGTGGAAATTCAAACTCAATTTCTACGTGGGAAAAAATTGAGGTAGAGGTTAACCAGTAATCTGTTATAGATAGTGTACATTAATTTTAGGAAGCATGACCTGGAAAACAGCTTTTTCTCAACAGAGGTTGCCAGAGTTGTTTATAGTGATGCTTTAAAAAAGAGCATTTGGGAGATTCCTATGATTTTATCAGAATTTAAATGAAATCACAGTAAGATAAAAATTATCAGATATACGTATACATGTGTTTTAATTACACTCTAATTTCAGCTTTTGCTGTAAAGTTTTGCTGCATCTCAAGCAAAGGGCAGATTTCCAGACACCTGGGGAGCCGCGCTTAGCCCTGCTCTCTGCCCTGTGATGAGATCATGACTCACTCGTCACTCAAATAATACTGCTGTAACTGCAATAAAGCTTGGAATAATCAGGGGAGATAAAAACAAAAGGTAATTTTTAGTAGATTAAATTATATTTTCTCTTTCTCCACTGGATATAGAAGATATTTACAGGTTTAGCAATGGCTTAATCTCCCACAGTGGCCTGCTTTAACCTGGCAAAACTTTGAAGAACTTTTAATAGTGGAACTGCCTTTTTCTAGTCTCTGACATTTGTGTGTCTGGTCAATTTTCGTTCTGCTGTATGTGGATATGTATGGTGTGCACACATACAGCTCAACTAATAACTTTGATGGTAAAGAATTTGTATAACAGCTCAGCTTTTAAGATCTGCTAACCACTGACTTTGGGATCTGTGCTAGCTTTAGAACACATCTTCCTTGTGCAGGCCAGTGCAAGGCAGAAATCTCCTGCTAGACCTGGAATCAGGACAGGGTGGTGGAGGAAAAGATGAATCCTGCTTCTCCAGGGCAAGGACACACACAGCTCTAATGGGACTGACCCCCCTTGCAGTGGGGTAAGGCTGTGCAATGCTTCTGTGCCTGGTGGCTGAGGCTGGTTCAAGGGTCTCTGAGTATAACTCCAATGCCTTTGCACTTGCCCACTGTAAGACATCTGCTCTCGTGTCTGAGCTGCCTCTTCCTGTAGGCTCTGCTCCTGAACCTAAAGGAGCCCCTTTTTGCTGCAAAGACAAGCAGGTAATGCCAACCCCAAATGTCTGAGGTAGGACACACAAGCCCACTGTCAGAGGCAGCTAGGCTGTACCAACACTGCTCCCTGTTTCAGCTACTAAAATCTCCATCTTGATAACATGCTTTAACTCAGCTGTAGCACCAGAGCATTGGGACAAGGCTGCTTCAAGTCCATGGCAAAAAAATGGCAGAGACCTTCAAACACTTTGCTGGAACAGAACCAGGGTCTAGCCCACAGAAACATCCCTTGGCACTGACCAACTTACTAACATGGCATAGCCATGGAATTCAACTTGCTGTAGCCTAGTAGATACAGCTGATCTGACATATCTAATCCTTTAGACAAATGTGAATTCAATTTGTACATCTGTAGTGGCCATTTGCTCAGGATCTCTGAGCACTGGGCAGCTTCACTGGAGCTCTTGAGCTTCTCCAACAAGCCTGCCAATTGACTGGAAATCCTAGACTCACATCCAAAAAAGCAGCAGGACAGTAGATGATGGATAAAGGTTTGCAGCCAAATATGGTGGAGTTGGCACCTGTGACTTCAGCTCAGCACCGGAGTTCCCACTGTGAAGATCAGTGATTATTGCTTTAACAAGCAATTCTTAAGTGAGGTACCTGATATCTGTTGTTGCAAGAGAAGAGTGCCAAAGGCACAAAAGATGGGGAAGTTTTAAAAAAAACATAATCCTTGAGGCTCACCATTCAACTTACCTTGGATTTTGTTATTCTTGAAAAAAATTATTTGAGTTATTTCACACAAAAAAAAAGTACACACAAAGTGATGTCTCAGTGGGTTGCTTATTAGTTGAGATTTTGCAACTTGCCAAGAGTGCCCAGATTTCTGAGTTCCATTTCACAAGGAGCAAAACTGCAGAAGGTCTCCAAAAACTGATACTAACTTGTTTGCAATAGCACAACACTTCCAAAGAAAGACATCGCCATGATGTTAGTTCATAACTCACTGATACCAGCAGGACTCTGTAAAGATTCTTGTTCAAAATCTTCAGTTAAGACCTGTGCTTTTTTGAGTCTCAAGAGCGGACGCATGTTCATGTAAATGTGTTATGGATAGGTCAATTCTGTTGAGCATATTTGTAATTTCTCTAAGTTACGTTAACATTAGAATAAGAAGTGAATGCAAGATGATGTTCAGTAACAGGTTAATCTGTTTAACTTTAAAATGGAAACATTAACTAGTCAGTCTGAGACTAGGAAATAATTAATCCAGATGTAAAGAAAGAACCTTTGTCTTTGAATCTGTGTGCTGTATTTTTGAATAAGTGTACATTATTGAACTATTTAATGTATTACTTACAGTGTCATAATTGACCACATATTCTTCAGTTATTGTAGCTACAATTAGAATATCAAACTTGGAGAAAAACATAAAAGATCAGTATTGTAAAAATCTCTGTCCTTAAAACCAGAGGTTAGATTTCTTAAGATTACTCCAAATAATGCCTCTTTCTGAAGCACAGAGGATCACATTCTGTAGTCAAGTGAAATCCCGGAGCAATGTGACTCGTAGCACACATAACTATCAATCCCAGGACCTATGCAAAAGTTTCAGAAGATTGTTTCCACTACTCAACAGGGAGCAGCAGCTTACAAAGGTGGGTCTGTCTCAGGCCTACCAGCAGATGGAGTTGGAACAAGAGTCTTGATATGCATCATCATTAACATGATTAAGGTTCTTTTCTGGAATAGCAGCACATAGATGGTATACTAGTGACACCTCCATTTATAATATAACAAGTGTGCAAGATATAACTAAAAAGGGATTTTTACTCAAATCCAAGCAAAAAAACACTCTTGAGAAGCCTGGAATCTGTGCTGCAATGTCTAAAGCAATTTGCTAAAGGTAATAAAAAGGACAAACGTGGCTTTTTCCATCCACAAGCAACTGACTGGGTTATGGAAGTGACTTGTAAGGCTTTAAACTATTTCCAGAAAAAGTAAGGTTGTGAATGACAAAAAAAGCACTGTGCCAAAGAATACATTGTTACAGATCATCTTCGCATACAGCTGATTATTAAAACAAATTTCTCTATGACTTATCTGCATTAATAAATGCAATGAAAAAAATGTTACTTGGACAATCAGAGACTGAAAACTTTTAGAAACTATTTCATGAAATCAAGAAGTTAAGAAGAGATAAAAAAACATTACCTTTCCCCTTCTTCCTGCTCAGTTGATGTAGGAATAGATGCTTCTCACCTAAAATAATAATGGAAAAAAGATGCTAATTGCTTCCACTTCCATGAGACATATGAAAAAAGACTCACCCTCTGACTGTTGTATTTTGGTATGAGGACATTCCAGGAGTCTTTACATTGGAAGAAGCTGTTCAGATTGCAGACCACAAACCTCTCGTTAAAATTCTTGGAGCAGAAACTGATTATCTGGCTGATACGTTACAGAAGTGGACATTAAGGCAAAGTTCTTATCATTATGATATCATAGCTAAGCTATCTGAAAAACAAAGCAAAGCTGTACTTTTCCTGTTGACTATTAGAGATGAAAAGGTTACTGCAAAGAATCCTTCCATGTACTCCTCCTGCCTTCCTCCCCCTTTGAAAAAGTGAGACAATGATCTTTGAAGTGAGTCCCTCAGCAGAAGTTCCTGCTGCCTTGCAGCTTGTGCAGCCTTCAAAACCTAGGCAAAGTGGGTGAGAAGTGTTGCTGTCTGGAATGGCAGTTTTTTACATTCATTTCACACGGTGCAAATGGATAGAAGGTGCTAGACAGTGAAGGAGCAATAAGATGGAGTTCAGAAAGATTTGGGAATTTGGCTATAAATCAGGCAGCCATCCTGCTCTCCAGTAGCCCCCAGATGAACTCCATCAGTCACTGCAGCACTGCCTCCCCCCAGATGTTCTGGTAAATTGGGAGGAGCAGAGTCAGGGACAAACACAAGACAGTTAATTATCAGTGGCTTACCTGGGTACTAATTTTGATGTCAGAAAGGCTGGAACTTCTGCTGTGAAAGCAAGAAGTCTTTAATTTGGGAATTAGAAGGCTAAATCACAAACAGAAAGGTTTTAGGTGTGATCACCTAAATGTTTTCTTTAGTGTCCTCTTCCCATGTGCTTTACCTCACCACAGAGGATGCACCCAGGAACAGGTGGTCACTAGGTGGAACAATGAGCTCTACTAATTTTAAAATTACATGCCTCTTCATATTCACTTTCTACCTCTAATTTGGTATTCCACTTTATGGATAAAACCTGTAATGAAAGATCATTTCATCCTCTGTGATCAAACATCACCAATGCTCACACACTCCTGCAACACCTGCTCTGGCCACTGAAGCCTTCTTAGCTGCTCTTTGACCCTGGCAATGCTCAGCAGGACTCCTTCCAGTTTGCCAAGCACCCAGCTGCTTGCCCTGAGGGACAAGAATACAGCTGATACTGCTCAGAGGTGTTTCACAAACTAGATACCACTCAGGTAGGTTTACCTGCAGTGTTTATTCTTGGAGGAGCCATGTGGCTCTGTGTATGGTCCTGTCCACATGGTGCGTATATATGTGTATATATATATATATATATATATACACACACATATGAAAAACATACATACATACATATATATATATGTATATATATAAATACACACACACATATATATAGCATACAAACTATTGTGTGTATACACCAGTACCATAAGCAGCACCAGCTCGCTGGCATATGCAGTGGCATTCAGAAAGCTGCTCTGTGGATTTATTAGGGTATTTCCTGGCATATCTATACCCCAGGTCAGCTAGCACTCTCATAAATTTCTGGGCACAGTCAGGAAGTCAGCAGAAGCCAGGAAGCATTCCCCAAAGGCTGTTTGTATCTGAAGCCCCTGTTCAATAGGAAGACACAGCCAGGCTGCCAGCATTTTTAAGCTGAGCGTAAACTCAGAGCTCACCTACAAGACAAGAATCTAGAATAAAAAGTACAGACTAAAATCTTTCTTGAAAGAGACAGAGAGGAATAACTTTTGTTCTGCTCAATTTTTTAATGGTAGAAGCTCTAAATCAGGGTAGAGGCAATGATCCTTGGAGGATGGGTATCTTCACTCACTTGTAGTCAACTGTAGGGAATCCCTACTCACTCACAGTACCTCTTAGCACAAGTGTGAGATCCTATATGCAAAGGGGTTTAAATTAAATTAAGCACTGTAGATTTGCACAGCACCTGATTTTTTTACATCACTTCTCAGTGGAGGAGAAAGGATTTGAATCTATCACACCATGGTGTCCTGATCTGCTGTAGAAAGGAGGGCACCTTACACACATCCACCTCCAAGAGCAAAAAACCCTTCTAACTTATCACTAAAACCAGAGAGAGCACTATTTTGCCAAAGGAAATAAAATTACATGTAGTGAAGGAAGGGATTTATGGTACTAATTTTAGAAACATGCAAGTGTTCAGCATTTGGCAAGTAAAGGCAGATCAGAGTGTCACATATCAGGGTCCTCACCCCTGAGCATCACTCTGCTGCATGCCCGGGCACCTTCTCCATTCAAGATCCCAGGCTCCTTCAGGTACCTTAAGAGCAGCAGGATTGGGACAATCTTCTACAGTTCATTGGCCAAGGCTTATCTGAGATCCAGTCTTTTCTGCAAATACCTCCTAAGCTCACTCGGATACCCTGAAGCTCCACATATTTCCATAACACGTGCTTTAAAAAATGAATGTCCTATTTCTTTTCTCATTTTTGTGCATGTAAATTCAGTGCAGCTTCACTGAAACCAGTGACTGAAACCGGCAGAGTAAAACAAACTATAGGAAAAATCAGGCTCTGCATTTCTTAGTTTCAGTTCTTGTATGTGACAAATTATCCTGGGGCCCTGTTTGGAAGCATCTAACTTGAAACAGCTTTGCAAACCAGAGTACTTAATGCTGTCTAACAATCAGTCTTCTGCAGGCACCCAAAAGTGAAGTCTCACTATTGCAAGTCACTCTTAAAAATCTTGGCCATTTTTTCAAAGGATGTGTCAGGGTCTCAAACAGATGCAAAAGCAATGACCACTCAAATAGTTTGGTGTTTACAGGTTCATCAATCAAAAAGAAACACTTTGATCACCTGACATGATTCAAACAACGTACTTGATATCTGATACCGGACCAAGATCATACAGATCTAATAAACTTTTGGCTCCTGCAAATTTCTTTTAAAAAATATAAAAGAGGATCAGTTATAGAGGAGTTGATTAATATGCACTCTGTTCAAACAGTTTTGAACATCTGTGTATTAAATTCATTTATTAAATTATACCAATCTGTATTTTAATGAGTAAAAGATACTTATTCTGCCATCCATCAAAATAAACTCAGGAAATACTTAACATTATAATCATTTTTCTTGTTTGAACATGAGTTATGAAATATGAATCCCACACTAAGAATGCTGTACTTGCCATTATGATCAAATATGTTTTTACAGGTGCACCAAATATTCTGTTTTCATTTCATTCTCAAACTGTTGAAAATATAAACCATGTTTTATATTTCTTTGGTAGGTAATATTGCCTTTTTCCCCCCACATGGCACCCATTATTAGTGAGTTATTACCATGCCTTTTTTCAAACACACACTACATATCCTGAAGTTGCTTAGTAATGAAAATACAAATTTATGTAACATCTAGTATCAAATAACATTTAGGGCACACTTTGGCACTGAAAGGTTTGGGGCACTAATAACTTTCAAGTGCATGTTAATATTGCCAGATAAGGTGTATACAATCTGTTGGGCTAAGTTCAGCCTTTTACCAATTTGCTATTTTGGCCCAAGGAAAGTTAACTTTAAGGTACAGCAGGGTTTAATACATGCATGCACAGAATCTTTGTCTCTTACTTTCCAATAATTGTGACTTTTATTTCCAATTTTTTTTGTCTCCTTTTATTAAGAAAAAAAATATCCTGGCAGACAGACAGCGAGCACAGCTGGGACAGCAGGTGAGCTAAATTGTAGATTTCTTCCCAATATCAATTTGACACTATATCAAACACTAAGTATAGTCATTTAAAAAATTCCTTCCTTCTATTTGTACAGGGTGGATATTCTCAAAGAAAACAATATTTGGGAAAGTGCAGCAAGAAAAAGCAAGATATGACTACAAGGCACAAAGCTGCTCAGCTGGAATTGAATCCACACACTCTGGGCACTTCCGTGGAGCTACAATCCAACACACAGTTTTGGCACCAGGGCTGTAATAAACAGAAAAAGCTCACCAAATTAGTAATCGAGTCTACAGTGCTACTTTCAGTGAAGAAGTGGGAACTTCTCCATTGATTTCAGCAGGAGTAGGTAAAAACCATGAAAGAACACATCAGCAACAGAGCCAGCACATTAGAAAAAAAACAATCACATTCTGGAAAGCCCATGTAACCACACATTAATCTGGTTTTTTTTGTAAAACCTATCAAGAGACTAGGAAATAATTTGGCATATTTTTGGCAAAAGGAGAAACCCCTTCAAGGAAACCATCACCTCATAGAGGTGCTACCACAGCAGAAGTTACCACTATGCCAAAATTGCAGCTGGGGCAATGTTAACCCTTTTCACAGATACCTGGAAACCAGAAGGCACAAGGAAGTTCAATGGTGAGTGACAAGGACTAGTAACTCTGTCATGGCTGATTATGTCCAAACATGGCACTAGGAGTGGGAAAATTTACCACTTCTAACTTTAAAGCAGTAGTTAAAAAACTAATTTTCTTAATAGACATCTGATCATTGTCACTGCATTTATGATATTTCCTCCCTGACTAATTAGTCTGTCTCATATACAACATTCTAAGTAATTTCCTGTTGAGGAATCCACTATTTATGTCCTGTACCAAAAGTTTATGCAGATCCAGAAAGTAAAAAAAAGCCACTGGTCTGAACTCTCTAAGTATACAGGCCAAATAACTGATGCATTAAATACATTAAATTCTTAACTACTGTTTGCTTTGACCTTCTTCTCCTTGAAAAGGCATTCAGTTGTGACTGAAAGACTTACAATGGTGTAAAGAAGCTATCACGTCCTGACCTGTGTTATTACAAATAATAATTGTGGGCGTTTAAGAATTTTCCACTTTATTTTTAAGCACAATTAATCTAGAATTGTATTCTGAATTGATTCCACTGAGAACATTTTTGCGTCACACTTCAAAGATAAGAAAAAAAGTAAAACACATCTGACAGGAACACAGCCACCATTTTGTCTACCAGAAGCATCTGAAAATCAAGTATGTTCCTATCTATTCCACATCTATTATTTAAAAAAAAATAAAAATATTTTAAAAAAGGGAGAAAAGGGAGTAGACAAATCCTTCCAGGTGGCAAAGCCTAAATCCTTTTCTGACTATTCTGTACTATAAAAATTAAAATATGGAAATAACTACATGTGTAAAAAAAAACCACAAACAGCAGATTTTTAACCAGAGAAACATTTTTCCTGAGTTCTTATTTTTATTATTTGAAAAGCTCCTTCCTAGATTGCATTCTAGGGACAGGTTGGAAATATTTGATACGTCACATTTATTGTCTAGTTGGGATGATCAACACAGATTCATCATTAAATGTAAATAAATAATTAAATAAAATTTGTCTCCATTTTACCACTTCTAGTCAATGCGTCAAGAGGAAAACATTTGAATTGATGGAACAATTTCTGCATCTTGTGGGTCTCACATGATTCTAGGAGGAATCTCTATCAATACAGAAATCACCTTTATCAGAGAAAAACAGGGCTTCAAGAGTCACGATAAACTCCTCAACAATAAACATATAAAAAAGAAATCTGCATTAAGTGACAACCCAAAACCAGCATAGACTGAGCATGCATCAGAGACAATACTTAGTTAAATGCTGAAAAAATCCTGTCAGAATATTGAGGATGCTTTAAGTTAATTATTTGAGACATTCAATTCTTTCAGGGAATGTCTTTCACTTGCAGATCTCTCATCATTCAGCTTCAGTTTTGACCCTCTTTTTCAGGCCTGCCACACATCTGAAAATCTGGCAATTATTTTATTACAAAGCATGAACTCACACTCTTGTATAAACTTGGAAAAGACTGAATAATTTGGTAATTTCTCCTCCTTGGCCTCCACCCTGATTTGTAAACCAACCAGCATAAACCAACCTAACATTTCAGGCTAAACCAGTAAAAGACTCAGTGAACTACCCCTGGACTATTTCTTACCTGACCAAAATCTGAAAGTTAAATTCTCTACCTTATTAAAGAGGTTGCTCAACCGCCTGCCACTGTAAGGAAACTCATATACTTCCCATGTGTGTGTGGCTATCCCGCTCATAGGAAAAACTGGCAGAAAGTGTTTTCTTTCTTTTACTCATTAGAAGGCCAAATGGCTGCAAAAGGTTTTTTGCTAGGAGAATTTGTTAATTTAACTAATTTTTAAGAGAAATAAGGGAAGAAAATACCAGTATATTTATCGGTGTTCCACAGAAGTAGGAACTTCATTATCTACAGGCAGAGGAATAACACTAGGGTCTAGCTCCTAGTCCCAAATCTTTTGACCTACCCAAGGATGCTGATAACAGTATTCAGAATAAAAAATGTGGTTTTCTACTAATAAGCCTTTTCCTTTGAACTTTATAGGCTATTATGGGCATCTGTGAGACATTTTTGTATCTAGTGGTCAGGAAGAAAATGTAAGTTTTGAATAGAGTAAAGACACAAGTTAAGACCCTTAGGTGAATAGTCTACCACCAAACTATTATTGGGGGTTGAATATTCTGATGCTTCTGATTCTTTTTTTGCCAAAGAGAATTTAACTTCCCTGGGTCCTAAAAAATCTTGCACCAGATTTCCATCTGAGGTCTTTGAAGAGCAATATATAACCCAAGCTTTCTAATCATTATATTAAATAAGTTTTTCAAGACTGTCTGAATGCATATAATTAACCCAAGGGTATAGAAAATAAAATGCCTACAGATAAAAGATTACTTAACATGGAAAGAACCCCAAATCTCTTGGAACGAATAAGACTAGAGCAGAGACACTCAGTTCAAATTGAAGAAGATATCCAGCAAGAACTAATGATGGAAAAAATTTGTTGTAAGAAGCAAAAGCAAATTCACTGCAACTTTACAAAGTTAAATGGATTTTATAGAGGCAAATATATTTCTGAACTACATAGGAAAATGACTTTTTTTTTTTTTCTTTTATCTCCTAGACTTTGCCTTGGTCCTTTCTGCCTTAGGGGTTGGAAGCTATTGATAAACTGGAGGGAATACACAGGAATGTATATAAATTTTATAGTTTTATAGCAGTTGATTTAAAAGAATATGTGAGCTTCAGAAGGTTAAATGCTAAGTAGAGAACATAAAAACAACATACATATATTTTAAAGTCTGAAACACTAACCTGTTTAACCATTCTGGCTGGGTAAGTTGCAACTTCTTTTGTTAACATTGGGAGTCATCAATGCCTTACCATAAAAAATCTTGGCTCACATGTTCAATTTCTATATGTGAGTAAGTATAGAGCTCCCAGACTGCAGCAAAGGTACTGCACACCTGTGAATCAGCTGAGCTGCACATGCATTACTTGCACACACACAAATCAAGGATTCCTGTTGGTTTTGGAACCAGCATATGACACTTACTGTACACATGCTATCCAGCATAAGTTCACCCAGCAGTCTCTGGGGTTCCTTAGTTGGCTGTCAAAGATGATGTCTGAGATGTCTTCTGCTACCAATAATTGGACAGATGACTCCTGGTTGCCTTTCTCTTCCCAAAGCAACTTTAGGAGATATATGCTTTGAAGTAACCTCAACTACTTCCTAACCATCATCTTTCTTCAAGACAGACATCCCAGCTCTAATAGCAAGGAACATTGCAATTGCTGCCATAGATCAGTGGAAATCTTTATTTTTGTTTGTAATGTCTATCAAATTTACATCTCTCTCTCAGAAGCCATATCTTGTAAAATCTGTCTGCTAATGGGACTATTTCCTGTATGCTGGCTTTTTTATAAACCGCACCAAGAAAAGCAATTGACCAAGAGCAGACAAAGCAAAGATAATGCAACTGCTGAGAAGATAGCCATAATTAAAAGCTATTATTTACCAATTTACCATGAAAAATATTCTCAGTGAAATATAAACTGAAATTTTTCTCTTGGAGATAGCTGAAAATAGTCCCTTAAGACAAAGGAGTAAGAGATTGTTTATAAGAGCTGGTTCTCAGCAGAGGTTTTGGGAAGGAAATAAGCATTCTTCACCAGTTGCACAGTGTATTGCCTTAGGCAGGGTACATTGATAGTAAAACAGTTTGTCTTATTATTCATCTCTGTTCATTTCTGCAGTTGGTTTTGGTGTTGACATGAAAATAAATGAATAACAGAGTATCTAAACAAATGTTTTGTCTAATGGAGATCCTATAAATGACATGCCAGTTACACAAAAAGTCAGATTCTCTTCTGTCGCTGTGTTTTGCATCAAAACAAAGTACGTGATTTATGAGAAAAACAATTAAATACAACCAAAAGTGCATGGAAAGACTCTCTTTAAATTCCACAGAGCTTCAAAATGGATTTTTTAAAAGAAGAAATAAAATTTACTGACAAAAAACTTTTAACCTCAGAAGGCCCATGGGAATATTAAGAAACTTATACTACTCTGAAAAGAAAGACCAAGTGGAAGCTCCACAAAGCACTTATAGAAGCAGATGGCAAAGCAACAAATCCTAAAATAAGTCATGTATAATAGATTTAGATTAGATTGCACTAATGTAATCCATTAATATTTGGTACATCAGACTACAGTTCCCACAAACATGCAATTATAAACACGAAAAGTTTTGAAGTGGCCAGTGTTTCTACCTCCAGAATTGCATGTTTCTTATGGTGTCAACAGAAGGAAAGATAGACTACACCGAAGAATGAATAAAGAGGAATGAATAAATTCACCTCAGTGAATTTTCTGCCCTAAATTCTTCATCAGAGTCTAGAGAAGTACTTGCAGGAGCATGGATTTGCAATGCCTAGTCCAATGTATGTCTCCTCTTATTACAGCTACAAGAGTAAGCACACATGGTTTTTCATATATTGACTTAAACCTTTTGTGGAATGCTTTTCCCTTCAAATATTCATCAGATATGAGGTGGAATGGTACAATTCCCTGCCCTTTTTCTTCTGGACTGCTCTTCCCAGGTCTTAATTTTTGACTGGTCACCAATTGCTCTTACCCACCACTGAGTACGAGTCTTACTGATACTCCCAGAATCCTACTCCTCTGTGACTGCCCAGGGTTCAATTTATCCACTGATTAATCACTGCTTCAGAGGACATTTCTAATTTTTTCCTCTCTTTTGGGGACTCATGCTTGCCCAGACACCTGAATACGCTGCACATAGTGTGCATTACAAAACTTGATGCCTGTAGTTAGCTGGCCTTAATTCCTGCTGTGTGAACATAAAAGAAATAATCCTGTTGGACAAAACTGCAATTGTACCTACTTATGCATTTGGTTTGTGCCACTCAAGGCAAAGCATGCATTCCATTCTGGTAAGCTCCTCTCAGCTTCTTTAAAGGAAGAGGACAAGAAGGTCACTGGACCAAGCCAGGAAAACATTCTAGACCAAGTCAATAACTGAGATCAAGAAGCCAGATGCTGATAATTCTTTTGGGGATGAATTAAAGACTGACTGTCTGTTGGGGCACATATCCTAGGTTCAAATGTGACTCATTTTCGCAAATCTGGAGTCAGGGCCCTGACTCGCCTCACTTGAGGGCTGACACCTGTGCCTCCTGGCCATGGTCTCAGCAGACCCTGCTCAGGATGGAGACTTCACCTCCTCTATGAGCCATCTCATAGATGTACCTTCCTCTGTTTCTGGCCCCAGACCCTGAGACCTGTGGGCCCAGTTGCTGGCTTAATCTTGGACCAGCCTGGGGATGGTCTCCAACTCTAGTTACCATTACAAAAGCTGACCCCAATCCTGACTCATGCTCAGCCTTTACCCTGGCCTCCCCTGTCACCATGGACTTGCATGGTGATCTGGAGTCCTGGCCAGTCCCAGCGGCCTTCCCTAGGCCTGCCTCACTCCCCTGCTTGGAGGCAGTGGGAAGGGGCTGGGAAGGCCTCTGCCCTCCTGGCTCCCATCTACCCAGCCCTTAGGGAGCAGCTGACGCTCACTGCATCCCAATACTTGGCCTTCAAGGAGTGATCCCATCTTCCCAGCATAAACTCCTGAGTTCCTCTTGGCTCAAGCTCCAGTCGCATATTAAAAGCAAGGTACCCTTTATACAGCTGCTTGATGGATCTGTATCAGTCTCCAACTCAAGGGGGCTTGATGTCATATCCTCGATTTCAAGAGAACTCTTCTCAAGCAGATTGTACAAAATTTTCCAAGTCAAACTTGCAGCTAAGTCAATGTACAAGCAGGGATGCAAAAGTCCTAAGACCAGAAGGGCAGAGGAGGAGGTGAGCAGTAATCCCCTCAGAAGGGGCACACATGTGGGGTACCAGACCCAGTCCCCCAGAATAAGCATTGCATAAATGGATAAAACAAGTGGAAGTGGTCCGCAGGTCACCTGTGCTCCCTCTTCCACTCATATTCTAATAACTAGAGGAAGACAAAGATGAAGATGAAGATGAAAGTGACTGGGTTTTGCCTTTTTTTTTGTTTGGTTGGTTTTTTTTCTCCAAGACACCTGCCCTCATAACCACACAGCCAACCAATTCCAAATTACTTCAGCCTTAAGAGGTGAGTTGCTTAGGAAGTGTAAAATTCTGAAGGACATTCCAGAGACTTAGGAAGAGTTTGAGTACCTCTATTCTAGGAAGGGTTGACATGCTCCACATTCTAAATAACATTTATGACTGTATTTGTATTCAAAGATACATGACAAAAATTTTATCACATAAATATAAGATAACAGCCCTCCATACACCTTTAGAGCCACATGAAACTAACTGGTCCTCAAAGGAAAGAGAATCTGAAGATTATGTAAGAAGGTTATGTATTATAAAATAATGCATTACCAACTGTTTTAAAATTTTTTCAAATCAAACAAGAATTATACCAAAATAAATATGGGTAAGTTGCTGGTAGTTATGCCTTTCAGTGAGTTAAGCTGAAGGAAAAGAAAATTTAAAAAGTGAAATATAGAATAATTTTTCATCACAAAGTCAAAATATGGATTCGTTTAGCTGGGGAAATTGATTCATACTGTACTATAATTATTCAACAATAATTATATATATGAGGTTTCAATAAACATAGTGGTTTTCTTCTTTAGTAATTTCCAAGAACACTCATTTATTCTAGAATCATATTGACCAGAGGACTTTAACTAAACTTTTAGTGAGCAGCTACAAAATACTGAATACCAAATAACTATGCTGCATATACCAATAGCAAGACCTTAGAAAAACGGTGGGATTTTATGTGTACTGGGAAAAAAATCATGTTTCTGCATTCTTTCTGTACAAGAATGATAATTTAAACTGATTTAAGTAGTTTAAATTTCTAATCTTCCGTCATAATACTTTCCTTTGATTTAAATATTTACCGGATTATTGATAGTCCTATAAATTCTGAGCACAGTAAAGACCTGCTCACAAACTGAACAAAAATCTGGATGGAAAAGGCCAGATTTCAAGTTTCATTTTACTTCAGAATTCTATAGAATCAGTATAAATACACTTTTGAGCCCTATTAAGTAATTTGATTTACTAAATGATGCAATATAAACTGAAAAAACATGAAAATTTGTTTCATAGTGCTTTTATTTAACTTTAAATTCTGCTTTGAATTCACAGAGTTTCAAGTTTCTTTAGTTGCAGAGCAAGTAAAAATTCAATAAATTCATAGCCAACATGCTATGGATAATTACCTAATTAAAATTCCTGAAGCAGTATGGGTGTTTTTTACTGTACTTACCCTAATATTTGCCCATTGCACACACATAGTCTAATAATCTCTTACTTGATTCCGTAGTTCCTCTCTTTTTGAGGGCTATATATTTAGGAAATAATATTGTCAGGCTCATTTACACTATTAAAATATCGTATATTCCCATGATTTGAGCATTTTTCTTCTCTACCTTGATAAGGATTTTAAAACTACAGGCCTGCACATGGCATGGTGACTGGCAAAGAGTGCTTTATGAAAGATCGTGTGCTGGTTAGAACTGAGATTACCATTTGTTTCAAAACGTTCCAGAGAATGATTGCCCACTGAGATAATGTAAGTAAAGGAAACATCAAACAGAGTTTAACAACAAACTTGTATCATGTATTTAAGCGAAATTCGATGTATTTAACACTGTGCCCTGTGTTGCAGAATGCAATTATAGACTCTTTAAAAAGCTTTCTTACCTATTTTTCTAACAGTACCATAAAAAAATCAGCTATAATTCATCATTCCAAAGAGTTGACCCTAGGACATTATGGAAGCACAAGTAATTATAAGGAAAGGATACATTATAGAAATAATAAAATTCTGGTATAAAGGTCAGGCTATGTGAAGCATAAAGTTTTATTAAAGCACCCCTAGTTCTGACCTAGGGACCCTCAAACCAATATGATCATCCCTACTTCTGCTAAAATTAAATGGTTAGGTCAATAAACATATTTTACTACCTTCAGCGTAACTTTTACTGAGAATGCATTTTTGAAAGATCAGATTATAGCAGTATCATGGGGATATTTGTGTAAAATATCAGTATTTATGAATAGTAACTGCACCCAACCTTTTACTTAATTTTGCTCTTCCTTGTACCTCTGCTTCTTTACTTTTAAGAACAATTTGGGGCAATATTTAGTTTAGTCTTAGTCTAAAAATTAATGAAAAAAATTCATTATGGAGCAGCATTTTATATACTGTTAGAGCAGATAACAGTTCCAGCTTCGTCAAACAGAATATTATAAAATCTTGTAAAAATCACAATAACTATATCAAAGAGCACCTGTTTTAGACAGCAGATGATAAGTTAACAAGTCCAAAAGACATTAAATAAAAGTGAGAGAAGCATGGACAGAAATTGCTCAGTGACCATTCATGACTGATCTGCAAAACGGCATGTGACAAAAATAAAAAGGGATACAAATGTGTTTTTGAAAAGAACAAAAATGAAAACATTCTCTGAGTACAAAGGACAACACATTGACAGCACACTGTGATATATTCTACATGATTTTACTGCCTTCAAATGTCAACTCTTGTGCAAAGTATTTTCAGACATTTTTCTTAGCTATTATTTTAACTTTGCTTGTTTCACAGTAGAAGGCAAGGTGAAAATATTTGCAATATAGTCTATAAAACATAAGACAGTTGTTACAGGAAAGTGTTGTTCAAACATGATGGAAGACGCTGAATGAGATGGAAGCAAGTGGGTAAGTGAAGAACTGTGAACTGGTACTCGCTTTTTTTGTTAAGTTCCTGGAAAAACAATATTGCTTAGGAAGTTCAGATGGATGCCAATGAAGCACACACTGGTCTGTAATGGACGTGGAAAACTCAAGGCTGGGAATTTTTAAACATTGACTAAAAGCTTCAAAAGGTAATGAAATCAATGGGAAATTCACATGTCATTTTCAGAACAGGATTTGAAGATCATTACTTTAAAAGCACTTTTCAACCAGGAATATGAAGCATTTATATGATGGAGAATTAGTCTTTCCATGTTTTCCTGCAGACCTTCCAGGCAGAGATAACAACATCCTTCCCTATTTCCCCTTCTCTGAATCCACTTCACTCTTCTATTGCATTCACAGACACTTTTTATTAACCACTACCTCCAGTTTTTTCCTAATTTTTATCTCTATTGTTTATAGTATTCATTAGCAGGTGAGCATATATTTTTACAGAGCATGCATGTATAAAAATAACATCAAAAATATTTTAAAGTTATTTGCAGAAGTGAGAGTGTGGCAGAAATAAACTTGCCCATGCAACGTCACTGATTTATCTTGAGAATATGCATTTTGATACATGCTTTCATTACATGATCATTAACTTTTTTTCCCATTGCACACCAGCAGTTTCAGTTCTCAGAGTGGATGGTGTTTACTTAATGAACAGCTGTTCAATATTTACTTCATTGTTCAGTACATGGCCCCATTGTTCAATGGATGGCCTCATGCCATCTTTGTTGCACACCATTCAAACCCTTCTCTAAGGGACATTAATTAACCTCCCCATGAGTTTTCTTTTATGATGCTAATCAGTATAATTTCGAAAGCTTTACAAACATTAATTATATCCACAGTATCTATGTGAGTTTTATGCACCTTCTACAAACACAAGACTGAAGGAGGGAGATTACACTTAATAATATCCATGAATTTTGAGTATCCTGTCTGACACCTGAGGTTTGAGTTACAACTCTCATTGACCTAAACTGCAGTTGGGAGTCTTCAGCATATCTTCCAATGTTTCTCTAGTCTGAATCTGGGTACCAAAAATATGAAATTCATTCTGTTAGCAGCAATCTATACAAAGTTTGTTCTAAGTTACTTCCTCAGTAACATATCTATAGCTGAGATGGGAATTCAGTGTCTAGATGACATTCCTAATGAGGCTCTCCCTTTCTCTTACTAAAATATTTTACTCCAGCTTTACATTCCTTCCGTGTTATGCAACAAATGGGTAATGAAGACAACCTTATCTGTGGTATAAGCTCCAGAAAGATACTCTCCATCCTCTCATGGGGGCAGAGATCCTGGAGGTAAAAATACATGGAATTCTAAATAAAGGTTGCCATGGTACATAGGCAAATTTTTAAAGCAGAATTCCCTCTTCCTTAATGCCTAGAATTTTGAATGTTCATAATGTCTCATTTCACACTTCCATGTCTAGGTAATTGCCCAGCAAAGAAGGACTTGGGAGCGCTGCTGGATGAGAGACTGGACATGGCCCAGCAATGTGTGTTGACAGCACAGAAAGCCAAACGTGTCCTGGGCTGTATTCCAAGCTGTGTGGGCAGCAGGTGAGGGGAGACTCTGCCCCTCTAATCTCTGATGAGACCCCACCTGCAGTGCTGCATCCTACTCTGGGTTCCTCCACACAGGCAGGACATGGACCTGTCGGAGCAAGTGCAGAGGAGGCCACCAAGCTGATCAGATGAAAGGCTGAGAGAACTACGATTGCTCAGCCTGAAAAAGAGAAACCGTTGGGGTGACCTAATTGTGGCCTTACAGTACCTTAAGGAAACCTACAGGAAAGAAGGGAGAAGACAATTTACAAGGTCATGTAGTGACAGGACAAGGGGGAATGGGTTCAAATTAAAAGAGAGTAGCTTTACATCAGATATTAGGAACAAATTCTTTACTGTGAGGATGGTGAGGCACTGGCACAGGTTGCCCAGAGAAGCTGTGTCTGCCCCATCCCTGGGAGTGTTCAAGACCAGGCTGGATGAGGCTCTTAAGCACCCAAGTCTAGTGGAAAGTGTTTCTGCCCATGGCAGTGGCTTGGAACTAGATGGTCTTCAAGGCCCCATTCCAAGTCAAACCATTCCATGATTCTATGATTCTCTGAATTTCCTCTCTAGTTTTCTATTTTCCTTTAGTTCATCCTTAAATCCCTCAGTTCTTGTTTCTTTAGATATATTGTTTCAGTCCAGCCCTTTTCTTTCTCAAATTTAGCTTTTGTTTCCATCTGAGCACAATTCCTTCTTTACATTCTTGTGACAGAACGAAGTTTATAGCTGAAAACAGACAATTGTCATTAAGAATATAATGTCAGACCAGTTCCCTGCTCTCATTTTAGTGACCATATAAGTCATAAAATCCACCCTTTTTTCTACCACTATGAGCTGAGGCATGCTCAGTTCCTTGGTGAGGGATGGTGCCTACTGAGTAGAGAAAGATCTATGGATAATCAGACACCTGAGGATGGTTTGAAGCTTTTAGTCCATAAAACATAAGGTTTCTCACCTGCATCTTCACTGAAGTATGAAAATAACAACCAAAGGCATACCTTTTTTAACAAACCAGCTCCCTGAAAATTTTGCTTTCTCTTGCCCTAAGTATAGGGGCACTGGCACATTTCAAAACCTGGATTTCAAGAACTTCAAGGACATGGGCAAAAAAATATGTTTTTTTCCTTGCATCATTCCTAGAAATGGTAGATCTGTTTTGGCAGGAGCTTTCCAGAAAAGTACAGCCTAGGACAGCTACTTGGCATGGAAAACTTCAGTCAGAGCAGTTACAGTTTAGCACTAGTATAAGTAGAGAAAATCAAAGTTTCATAATAGGAAGTATTAGGTAATTTTAATAATAGGCAGTTCTATCACCTACAAAACCTTTAAACATAAAAAAATATTATTTGTGTAAACAAATATCAAGAAAAGTCTTTTTAAAAAGTGTCCTAGTGAAATGAAAAGGAGTAAAAGCAAACATACAAAAATGTGAAATATCACATCCTGACTCTGAAAAATAAAGACACATATACTTCTCCACCTTAACACAGCATGTGTCTTGAGCTTTCTTCACCTCAGTCCAAAAACAGAATAACAAAAACATAGCTTTAATCTGCCAGAAATTTTTTTAAAAAAGCAAATATTAACTTAGAATCCTTGAGCTTCCTTGCTTTCCTGTATTAAAGTGTGACTAGTCTAGAGCCTAACTTCTGATATTTTTTTGTTCCTTTAATTTAGATTAATGAATCTCCAAATAATATATTTCATTTTCTGTGTACTGCAATCTGGTGAAATCTCTTTTTTTCATCTCTGTCTCTCATTTCTCCATTCTGTCAATAAAAAATCTATTGCCCTTGATTTCAGTCTCATGGGCCAGGACTTACTTCAAAACTTTTAAATGTCTTTCACTGACTTTTGAACAAATCTATTACAAAACGCCGTCCTGGAATTAAATTCACCAGTGATATTCAAGGAATATGAATTGGGAGTGCTTAAGACAGTTGAAAATCCCATTTATTCAATAGTTCCTACTTTCTAAAGTCAAAGAGGCTTTTATTACTGCCTAATCACTCTTGCATAACATTCTATAAATCTTCCACAAAAATTTCTGGATTTTTTTTTTTATTTGCTAGAGAAAATTATACAGAATTATATTCACTCTGGATGTAAAATTTTCATGTAATGGTAGATATACATCATCTTTGGAAAAATGGATTTACTGATGAAAAATAGATAATCCAGCACCAGCGCTACATTGAAAGAAAACCCACAAAGTCTGTTCTGTTGTACTGAGGGCAGCAAAGGACTGACTTGAATAAAAGTGATCACATTCTATGTAGATAGTTCAGAATTCATATCAACTAGCAGAAAATCCCTGGGATAAAAAGAGTTCTATAAATTAAAGGGTTATATAGATATATATGATACAATATTACTCATATATATTGCTTCTATTGTTTACCACAATCCTAGGCAGTAAACTCACAGGACCTTGCTGGTTTAAATAAAATGCAAGAATGAACTGACTGAAGGATACATTTTAATAACCCTCTGTCAGAGAGAGTTAACACACTTACACTTCTAACAACAGCATTTTTATTAAATCTTTATTATGTTGTATTAAAAAAAGTCCCCTTAGCCCTCAGGTAGTTGTTCGATGCTGAGTTTTCAAATGAAATATTTATGAAGTTCTTTGTTTAGAAGTTTAATTGTATCTTTAAATGACTTTCATATGTTCCTATGCTTTACCCTCCAATATAAGTGCCATATGATGCTCTATCATACTGTCCGGAATAGTCATTATGCATTTCACCATCACAACTGTTACATAACAATAAGCAGAAAAAAAGGACAAAAGGATAACTAAGTTAAACCAGATCTTATACATACTTATTTTGTTGGTAACACAGATTGTATCTCCAGCAAAATGTGTTTCTAATCATGTAACATAGCATAGTGCTGTAATACTTTCCATATTTAAACTTTTGGTCAATTTATAATACTATAAAAGATACTAAAATGTACTCTGCACTGACCTTTCTATTTCTCTGCCATGGGCAGGGGGAAGAAGAAGACTCTTATGAGAACAGTATTAGAATGAGAAGACCTAAGGAGTACTCCCTAAATGAAATTCAGTTTTGCTTTTACAAGAGCTCTGAAGATCTCTCACTCATGTGATACAATATTTGAGGAAAAACATGGCTTAGAAGCTTTATTATCTTTCCAAGAAATGAATGAAAATTTTAAAAACACTTTCTGGATTTATCAGCTAAAAGGATATTTTCTAAACTGAAAGTACACTGGAGATCTGTGTAACTTCATGTGAATGTACTACTGCATTAAATCTGACCCCACTGTTTTCAACATTGCTATCCAGGTGTCTTCTGTAGAGCAGATTTTGGACATCTGATCCAGGGAGTCTCTACTAATAGTCTTCAAAACCTCTAGGCCAGTTAGATGATGTGATGGGAGATCCCAAATAAAGGTGTCCACAGCTTTATCTGTGGAAGACGCCCACCCATCCACCTGTGCAGCCCTTTTCTGACCCACAGCTAGGGAGTGAGATCATGAAACCAACTCAATTTATTGTGAAAAGTGACACCCTTCTCCATGCCTTGGGCAGGCTGGAGAGTCACCATAAGCTGAAAGCAAAGGAAAGAAAAATATACGAGAGAAATTTGAAGGAATAAACGAAATTGCAAGTTCATTACTTGGGATGCTTGTTTGTAGTTGTCAGAAAGGATGGGGAAGGAGATGATATCTGTGGTTTATATTAACCATACATTACTATTATGTAATCCCAGGTTTTAATACAGTGTTAGCTCACAGCACTGCTCAAACACATTCTGCAGATCTCATATTTGTTGTTCAAGTACGACATTAAAACCCTTTGAATAAAGTACAGTTCACAGCTCATGAAAAAGTCCTTTTGCAAAGCTGGCATAAAACAACTCCTGTTGATCAAAAGGGCTGTCAGTGCATGACTAACATGCCCTTTCTAAAATAGCAAGTACTGTCTTGCTAAATTTGTCCTCTTGATGACAACTTTCATTGTAACAAATGGCCCCTAAGCTCTGTCTTTTCCATATAAGGGACCTGGTCCAGTTATTATACTAACAGCCAACAACTTCTGAGAAATAATCTCACTTATTGTTTAAGGTAGAAACCAATGTTTTCCTATATAACACATTAGAATGAACTCTATCTGCAACAGGAAAAGCTCTGGAAAGTACCTGTGGGGACCACTCGTTTCAGCAGCTTTTTTAAAAGCTGCTGCTAGTCTGTAGAAAAGACCACCTGCAAGAACTGACAATTTTGCAAGTTTTTGTATAACTGCTCCAGCAATCACACACATAACTTTGATGTCCTATGTGTTAACTGTACCAGCTGAAAATTGATAGAACTCTTCTCATCAAAATGCCTGTCTTGAAAAGACAAAGTTATAGCCAGATATGATCAAACATGGTAACATTTTAAGTCACATCAAAAAACTAACTGCAAGGTTTTTCCAATATTTTAGTGTAAACATAATCTTATGCTATAATTTTACACCCAACTGACAATAGCATTTCATCAATTTCAGTAACTAGTTAGTTAAATGTATCACACATGAAAGAAATTTTTTCTCTATTTTTTTGTTCTCATATAAAGCTGGATTTTATTCTAGTCTCATTGATATAATTCTATTTACTTCACAGTCGTTATTTATTAACACCAATGGGAAGAGAAACAGAGCCATTAAATCCGTTTCCTCTTTTTTCCTTTATGCAACCTGATGCTTTTTGGTTTACCATGGAATGGTTGCATGGTGAGAGAGACAGATTTGCCTGTGTTTTTAATAATGTGTTCTCTTCAGAGAGAGTCAATATTTGCCCTGCCCAGTTTGACTGGCTTCTCTGTAAAAATCCTAGTTTTTGCTTTAAAAAAAATTGAGGTGGTAAAGAACACATCCATTAGGATTTGCTATCATTTGGGAAATGTGACTGAAAGAAATATCCATTTTTGTCAGAGGGAACTATATTATTCAATTTCTTTTGTGAAGTGAGCAAGTTCTGCCCTAAAACTAAATAAAGCCCTTTACACCCACTGGAATATCACCCAAACACATGATGCTTAAAAACCCTTCAACTCTCCATGTCAGACTTCATGACCCTTTCACCTCAATTTTTTCTTGGGCAGCACTGCCCAGTAGTTGTTCCTTCTGTGTATTCACCACACCCTGATTCGTGTCACTTGACAGCAAGGGGTACCCCCTACCCATTTCTGCCCTGAATAACCTTGGTACTTCCAGTATATCTCATAAGAACTGAATTCCCCTTAATTGTGCTGGACTTATTCTGCTTTCTGGAAAATGCTTACCAGAACAGTACATGCTATTCCAGATAAGGTCTTATCAGAGAGCTGAATCAGGACAAATAGCCTATCTTTATGGAAGAACTGTTTTGGAAGTATTTCAATTGAAATTTAATGGAAATACCGTTAAGCTTTGTTTGGCTTTGTAAAAGGTGATACAAAATACTCTGAATCAGCACAGCTGAAAAAATACAATCCTCACTGATGCTCACTGAGAAAAAAATTTTCCCCTTTGAGAGGACTTGGTTAATTACATTGCTTATTTGTGACCAAAATTGAAAAGAAAAGCAAAAAGCTCTGTCATTACTCATTATGTATGTAATTTATCACAGAATACAGTTTTGTCCCTCTGCTTATTAAGCTCTCCCAGACATTCTTTTGTGTTCTGGGCTTCTGAAAAAAGCCTAAAGTAAAACTTATATTACCTAACTGAACAACTGCAGTCTTCTGCAAACCTCATGGATGCTTTCTCACTGGTACATCAAAGCTGATTTAGGATTTTAGATATTTAATGGCCTGAATGGAAAAAAAAAACAACTTGATCTTTCATGAAAAAAAGAGTTAACAGTTTGCACTTCTTGTATTTCATTATGCTCAGGCAGGAGTCTGCTGAGCCCTGCTGACCCCTCCAGTGAAATATTCTGTTAGTGAAAATGGCACAAGAGAATGAGCAAGGGTGCCACACAAAAACATGGAGGACCACTTTGACTTTGATTTCTTTCTCCTTCTCTAACTGATCTCTCCTTTGAGGAACTCTTGTAGGCATTAGCCGGGGCAGTTGCAACATTCTGCTGTGCTGACAGTGTGTAGGTCTGTCAAAAAGATCCTGGTGGGTTGTGTTGATATTAGCTCAAGAGATAAACGCCACTTGTCTGGTGATCCTTGAAAAGCATTTGGAGGGAGTCAGCTCCAGCAGTTAGCCAGGAGTGACGGACAGGAACAGCCTGCAAGCATTTCTCAAAGGAGGTATCAGTCAGAGAAGGAGACTGCAGCTGTAGAGCAGGGAGGTGCTCTGTTATTGCTCTTGCTATTTTTCTTATTTTCTTTCCTTTAAATAAAGTAGATTATTATTCTTTTGAGTAAATCAAGCTCACCCATAATAGTCCTTGGTTGAGCTCTGAGAGTTAAGTGGGAGCACTGTGCTAAAAGTACAGTTGCGATTTTCAAAAAGTCTAAGGACTTTGGGCAGACATAAGTAAAGCTGGGACATTTTATATTGGCACCTTTTGAGTGATTTTCACAGTGGTGCAGATGAAACACTCCAAGTATGCAGAGAGACCTATTCAATAGCTGAACCACATTCCCATTTCCCTGCACTGTTGCTTCTCCCATCTACTGCAGAGAACAAAGAAAAGAGAAGGAATAGGCTGTGCTGTATCAGGTAATGTTCTTCACTCTCTTCCCTCTCCTTCAGTTTCCTCTGTGCCGTTGCAAGAGTGAGAGGGAATTTATTCCCAACACCACATCTGGTCTGGAACAGTCACATGCCAGTTTTTGCCCACGGTAGGGAGGAAGCATGCAATGATAAATCACGGGGTCACAGGCTGAGATCATGCCTGCAGTCACATTCATGCAGGTTTATGGGCTTTCCTCACCTGGACATTCCCTATCACCCCAGGGAAGCTTTGCTCAACACCTCAGTCCCGCCAAGCTGCACCACCTTGTGTAAATTCACAGACACCAAGTTGAGCAGGATTGTTGATCTGCTAGAGGGTGGGAGGGCTCCGCAGAGGGAACTGAAAAGGCTGGATCTACTGGCCAAGACCAGGGGTAAGAGCTTAAACAAGACCAAGTGCCTGTCCTGCACTTTGGCCACAACAACCCCCTGCAGCGCTACAGGCTGGGGACAGAGGGGCTGGAAATCTGCCAGGAGGGAAATGACCTGAGGCTGATGGTTGAAAGCAGCTATACAGTGTGTGCACAAGTGGCCAAGAAGGCCCATGGCATCCTGGCCTGTATTAGGAATAGTAAGCCAGCAGGACCAGGGAAGAGATTCTCTCCCTGTATTCGGCACTGGTGAGGGGCATTCGGAGTGCTGTGTCCAGTTCTGTGCCACTCACTTCAGGAAGGACATTGAGGTACAGGAATGAGTCCAGAGAAGGGCAATGGAGCTGGTGAAGGGTCTCGAGCACAAGTCTGATGAGGAGCAGCTGAGGCAGCTGGGGGTGTTTAGCCTGGAGAAAAGGAGGCTCAGAGGGAACCTACACTCTACAGCTTTCTGAAAGAATGTGGTAGTCTGGTGGGGGTTGGACTCTTCTCCCCAAGTAACCGGCAACAGGGTGAGAGGATATGGCCTCAAGCTGTGCCAGGAGAGGTTTGGGTTGGACATTAGGAGGAATTTCTTCACTCTGGTTAGACTGGGACAGCTGCCCAGGAAGGTGGTGGAGTCACCCTCCCTGGAGGGGCTGAATGAAAGACTGGACATGGCCCTTAGTGCCATGTTGTGCCTTAGCTGTGTTGGGTCAAGAGTTGGACTTGATGATCTCAGAGGTCTTTTCCAACCTAAGTGACTCTGTGACTGTGTGACACACACACCCATTGGACTGTATTTTCCTTAGGAAGAGTTTTGCATGAAGGATGCTGGAACCAGACAGTAGTGGTATCAGATACTGGTGAACTGATATTAGTAGAAATAAATAAAACATGAATATAGGTAGCTGGACTTTACAGTGTCTCTGCCTATTGTAAGAAATACAATGCCTACTTTCCCTCAGTATAGGCACCATAGGCTCCCCTATGGGAGGTAACAACCAGCAACAGCTATTCAGCTTCTAGTTTTTTAGCAAAACGGCAATGAACTTTCCTAGCTAAACTTTGCATATCATTTCGGCAAACCCCAAAGTCCTCTCCTGTCCCCAAAGCCCTAATCTTTTTATCTGGGGAAAAAAAACCCCCAAGAAATAGAAAAAAAAAGAAGTTTTTTTTCTGATGGGCTTGTGCAGTTAAAAATCATAAACAGTAAAGAAATCTGCATGCTAAGGTTCCAACAGAAACAGAGACTTGGCTGACTTCTGTATTCTGAATTTTGCATTAATTGTTTTGAATTTGATTAGAATAAACTAGCCATCTCATTTGGTCCAGCATTTTCCCCTTTCCAGACTTTTTTAAAAAAGATGATCCAGGATTCTAACCATAGTAATGTGAAGGGAAATAGGAGGATGGGGAGTTGAAGGCAGAAAGATAAGCAGGAAGCAGACAGAAAAAAATAGTTTTCATCTGCCTAGGACTTGCATTTGGACTGAATATCTGTTTTACCTTGTGAGACCCACACAGATGGCCCTCCTATATTAATCCTGAATTCACATATTTTATATATGTAATTATTTTCGGAAACTAAGAAACATGAAATAAACATGGTAACAATTATTAGTGCTTTGTTCCTGCTTTTGTTGGATCTTGGAGAGGCACTTGACAACCCAGACCATGGCTACTTTGACAATGTTTGAAGAACAGTTCAGCCACAGGTTGATGTCAGCTCCACTAATCAGAATTCTCTCAGTGGATAACTGTATTCATATGTTGTACTGCACTGCTCAGAAGTGCGTGGCAAGCTCCACCAGTTATACAGGCTACTCCACATCAGCTTTCTTTTCAAGACAATTTATCTTGAAACTATTCATTCAGCTGTGGTGTCACTAATTTTTCCTTAAAACATCAGAAATTCACCAATTTTTGATAACACACATAGAAGTGTGACTATCCAGATGCCACCTGGATGCCATCCAGAGAGACCTGGCAGTCTTGAGAGGTGACCCAGTGCAAACCTTATACTCATCAAGGCCAAGAGCAAGGTCCTGCACATGGATCAGGGCAATTCCAAGTACAAAAACAGCAGGAATGGATTGAAAGCAGCCCTGAAGAGATGCTCTTTGGGGAGCTGGTGAATGTGAGACACAAATAACCCAGCAATATGAGCTTGCATCCCAGAAAGCCAAACATTCCTGCTGCACCAAAAGAGTTCTGGGAAGTGATTCTTCCCCTCTACTCTTCTTTCCCAAGACCCTGCCTGGAATACTGAATCTAATTCTGGGGTCTCCAACGTAGGAAGGACACAAACCTGAGGTAGCATGTCCAGAGGACGTGCTCAGAGGACTGACTGGATCATCTCTGTTATGAAGACAGGATAAGACAGTCAGGGCTGCTCAGTCTGGGGAAGAGAAGGCTCTGGGGAGATGTTTTTGTGGCCTTCCAGTGCCTAAAGGGGCTACAAGAGATGGAGAGGGACTTTTCACAGTGGCATGAAACGACTGGACAAGGGATAATGTGTTCAAATTGAAAAGAGGGTGGGTTTAGATTAGATAGTAAAAAGAAATTCTTCGCTAATACGGTGGTGGACACTGGAAGAAGTTGCCCAGAGAAGCTGTGGATGCTCCATCTCTGGACATGTTCTACACATGTTCCACACACAGGCTGAATGGGGCCTTGAGCAACCTGGTCTAGTGGAAGGTGTCCCTGCCTATGGCCAGAGGCTGAAACTAAATGACCTTTAAGGTCCATTTCAACTCAAACCATTTTACAGTTCTATGCCTGCTTCACTCAGCGTGAAACCTTAGAGAAGAGTTCCTTGTTACACCATTGCAGTCTTGTAAGTAAAGTACAGGAACAGAAGGAGCAAACCTGGAGTTCAGTTCCCCATTCAGCTACAGGAGCCTGAATACTCAGCTCCCATTTCCCAGCATGCTGAACTGAAGGCTATGCACCACTCTTTGTTTGTGCAAACATGTGAGCATGTACACAGAGAGAGGAAGGGGAGAAGGTGTTGAAATCTGCTCTGTGACATAGCCAAGAATTCAAGATTCGTGGGGCCAGGCAGACACTCTAACCAAGTCCGATTGTGTAATCTGCTCGGCGACCAACAGTCCTGGGAAGCAGGAGCAGAAGCTGCTGATTTGAATCCCCCATCTTCTCCCTTGACTTTGTATTTTAAGTGTAGCTGGGACTGTTATGCTCCATGTTGGATTTACCATCCCCTATGCACCAGGCAGCTCAGGCACCAAGTGATATTTTCTTGTGTAAAAGCTATACAGCCTTCTGAGGACATGCTTTCAAAACATTCAGCTGCAGTAAAAGGTGCCTTTAAGCACAAGCTGCAGCCAAAGTGTAGACACTTTAAGCTTTTACCAGAATATTTTGAACTTTATAACAACCTCGGTTATTATTCTTGGATTTAAGTATTTCACATCAGTTGTGTTCTGGGCAACTTTGTATTATTCTGGATCTCATCTCAGATAGCCACAACATAATTGATCTTTAGCTCCTGCTGTTGATTTCTGCACACCAGTGCTTTAGGTCTTCTATTGAGTTGAGCAGAGACATGCCTGAACTGAGTCCAGTAGTTTCATTACTGTGTCACTTAGGATGTATGTGTTCCTGTTCAGGAATTTAAACATTGATAGAAAAATTGGGTATGCTGAAATATTTTGCTGTTCTTTTGATCATCTAGAATATTTTCCCAAGTGCTATATGTCATTTGAAGAGCACTTTTATGCTAAAAAGTGTTGTTTTTGTCGTTTTTAAGCCCAGCCTGGAACTAAGTACCACACAGTTGCTCTCTCACTGCCTCTCCTACAAAGAGGTGAATCAGAAAGGGGCAAAACCTGTGGGTTGAGAACAATTTAATAACTGAAATAAAATATATTATAACAAAAATAAAAATAACAATAAATAATGATTATAATTAAAAGAGACACAACAAAAAGAGGGAGAGAAATAAAACCCAAGTGATGCCTAATACAATTTCTCCCCACACACTGACCAATGCCCAGGCCATCCCTGAGTAGTGATTGGCAGCTGCCATCCAGCTCCCCCCAGTTTATGCACCAGGCAAGACGTTCCTTGGTATGGAATATCCTTTGGCCAGTTTGGGACAGCTGTCCTGGCCATGATCCCTCTGATTTCTTGTGCACCTCCTCACTGGCAGAGCATGAGATGCTGAAAAGTTCTTGACTTTGGGTAAGCACTACTTAGCAACAACTACAACATCAGTGTGTTGTTGGCATTATTCTCATTCTAAATCAAAAAAATAGAGCACTGAACAAGCTAAGAGGAAAAAAATTAACTCTATCACAGCCAAAATCAGAGCACATTTTCAATGCAGAAGAGAAACAGAGAATCTGCAGTTTCCATTTCAAATACATAGTGAAGGGGTGTGTTCTCAAAAAATTGTCGTTCATTTGCATTGGGATCTTAGTAATGGAGTTTTATCACTTAAAGACTCATCTCGCAGGAAGCAAAAGAAACCTGTAAGCAGGAGGAATAGAGTATAGTGAGCAGAAACTCGTAATAACATCTCCATTGATTCACCAAGCTGCCACCTTGATCCCTTTATATACAGTTGTGATAGTGGCAGAAGAAACAGGGTTTCTCCAAGGTTTCTGACTCAGCCATGTCTCTTTCTCCTCTGCGTGGACCTGGAGCCTGGAACCGAAGTCAATGGTCCCAGGAATTTCAAAGACTAGATGTAGTTTAGCTTTTACTATTTCATTTAATAAAATATGTATAATTTTATAACATCATGGCTATGACGTGCCCTGATCCTAACCACAGTTTGTGTCCTGGCCTAAGGTTCCCTTTCAGCAAAACTAAGTTTTGTTCAGTAAGCCTTACTTGGGTATATCTCACTTGGAATTTTCTGTTTGCAAGATACAGCTCACGACCCCAGTTCTTTACTTATTTGTATTAAGTTACTTGTCTTGTTGCTACACAATGAGGAAAATTGGTATCAGTCAGCTTTAAATAGATTGCTCTAAAATTGTAACAGACCACAGAAAGTTTTCTGAACTTTCTGTTTATAGCAACTAACAGGAGTTTTGTTTCCACCCAGTATTTTCCATGATGTCTACAAAACACCACTAGTGAGAAAGCTTACTAGTGCTCAGTGCTGAGATCACTGTTTGCCATGATGACCAAAATTACTTTACAGTTTCCCTGTGCTTCCTGTTCCCCCATAACTATTTGTTGTCTCTTGGCTTATAACCAGACTGTAAATTCCTCCATGTTTCTTTTCCTTTGTTTTTTACAACACTGCACAATAGGATCCCAAGGATCTGAAACATTTCAGTAATACTGCAACTCATAATGAAATCATTGGGATCTAGTCCAGTGTGGTTTAGTTGCAAATCTGTAAGGATAGGGAAAGAAAATAATTCTTTTTAGAGTTCATATTTTTCACCTCCTTTTGATATTGTTCACCCAGTTCCTATGAGTGGCGTTGGGTTGACTATGTGGTCAGTCCAGCAGTACAATTCCTCCAGCAAAGTTCTTTGCCTGATGTACAAAGCTGAGCTTAATGGGCATTATTATCGGGAATGGCATGGGATATGATCCTCTAGTTATGTTTGTACATTTTTTTTATTTATTTACTTAGTTGAGAATACCCACTCATAGAAAATCAACTCCAAGCCACTCCCAAAGATCCTCTTCAATACCAAAAGTATGAGATTACACCCACTGAGTGAAAAGAAAGCATCCTCTAACTGGGAGCAGATGGAATAGCAGAGAACAGGTTAAATGACTCCCACTCTTCTACTACAATGGAAATGTGTCACTTCCAAGATTTCAAGTGGCCAGTGACTGGGAGGAGAGAATCTAGAAAAGGTCTAGGTTATACTAAGAAGGAAGAAAAGGCAGGTACGTTTACGTAATATAACCACGCCCCTCCCACACTCCCACTGCTCATATTAGACAGAAATATTACTGGGAAATGTATTTGGAGTGGCTGCTGTGAAGGAAAAGAGAAGAAAGCAGGGATGATGCAATATTTTGTCAATTGGATGAAGAAACAGGAAGGGGTTTTGAAGTCACAATGAAGAAAGTAAAGACAATAATCAGAATTTTAAAAATAAGAAAATTTGTGTGAATTGTGTGAATACAGACATTGGTGAGCAGGTGCTATTTCAAGTGCTGACAGGCAGGAAGGAAAGTGAGTATTCAGGTTTTGGTTGGTCCTGCTGTGAGGATGGAATGTTTCACTGAATGTGTAAAAAAACCAAAGTGGTTCAAAGAGAGAGAGAGAGAGAGAGAGGGCCAAGGAAGAAGGCTCTGCTGTGCTACCTGGAAAGTCAGGAGGCAGAACAAGGGAAAGAAGTCAAGGAAGGGGAAGGGGAAGGGGAAG
>VXBU01014341.1:1430768-1449763 GCA_013400315.1 Bombycilla garrulus | reverse complement strand
GGAGAGGAGAGGAGAGGAGAGAAATGAGCAAGCAGCCCACCAATCAGTAACACCAGCATCCTAAGAAACTCACTATTAAAAATCATTCCTGCAGATCGAAAGAACTGAAGAAAAAGCTCAAAAAGCTTCTCACTTCAGGTTCGCTTCCTTATATTTTAGGTCAGACATTTTTTCTTACATTTTTTCCATATGCCTAAAGTGAGCTTCTTAAATTACTCTGTTTAGAAATAAACACATGGAAACAATAAACATCTAGAACATCAGCTTGCATATTTCCTTAATGTATGCATATTTTTCTCCAATTTTCCACATGAAATGAGACTAATTCACTTAAATTTCTTGGGATCCACCCTCTGTCAAAGTTTCCATGATTTCAGGGTTAGTTCAGTAGTTGGTTAATACCTTTGAGAGCATTGACTTAAAAATTTTAAGTCAGCCACTCATCCTGAGCATAGCAGAATATTTACACCATTTTCAAGTGAGCCCTGTCAATTTTAAAATATGAGAAATTACCTATTATTTATTTTTCTCATCATGCAAAATAAAAACAATATTATGCATATAGATCTAAAAGAATACAATCAAGGTTTCTTCAAAGGTTTTTCTACTTTGGGATATTTTGTGCCACATTTATTAATATATTCTTTGAAATCCAAATGTGCTGCTTTATATTCCACAGTTATTTGCAAATGTAAAATTAGTTCACAGTCTTCCCCTGAGTTAATACTGACAGCAGAACTGTGTTAAATATGGGCGTTTTTCTGGAGCAAACAACTTGTCCTCACACTGTTTAACTCTGCTGTCCCCAGCAGTGGCAAAAGGAGACACACATGACAGCCCATGGTCATGGTTACTTTTTGTAGCACATGCCTTTCAAAAATTCCCATAGCCCCAAGCCAACACATGAGAGATGCCAGAAAATACATACCTATGTGGTCCTTCCATATCTGTTAGTGAACTGCTGTCCATTAATTTGGCTAATCCTGTTTTGAATGTGCTGACACTGGCTCCACAACATCCCAGGGCACCACAGTACAGATTTGCATTACCTCTTTTATAAAGAGTAATTTTTTTTTCCTGGTCTGTTTTCCCTTTTTTCATTATTATGCCTGTGCCACTTCAGAACCTGTACAGGTGACTCATGCCAAAATCTCATGAACTACTGTTATGAATTATCTGCCTCAATTCATCCAAGAGAACTTAAGGACAGTTTTCCTCCTAATTTTGTAGTGGCAACATATTCCCTGGCTGGAAGGAGTGTGTGGCCAATATGCAGGAAGAGGTAAGAGGGAGAGGATGTCAGCACAGCAGCACACATTCAGGCACCATGAACTAAAAGAGCAGGTCATGGGCAGCTGAGGAGATCTGTTGATATATTAAACTATTCTCAAGGCCTAGTTTAATGTGTGGTTGGGGTCAGGAAAAGACAAAAAAAACCACTCCTGAGAGTCCTAACTTTGCCACTTATACTTTCAAGACTTCTTGATAGTTTATCAATAAAATATAAATATAAATGCGTACATAAAAAGTTATATAAAATAAACATATATAAATATAAAATTATAATATAAATTTTATAAATATTTTATTAATATTTTATGCTGTTCTAACCCAGAGGTCCCCAACTTTCACCAGCTCATATGTTGTAACACTGGTTAGAAACTACCTCTGTGTACAAACTCTTGGACTTTATGTCTGATTGATTTAAAAAGTCTTAGTCATGCAAACATGAAGAATACCGAAAGAATCCACCATCATCCATTGCATGGTATTAAAATTTTGTCTGTTAAATAGCACTTGTTAAATACCTTATACCAAGCATTACCAAGCAGTGAAACTTATTTACCAAGTCCCATGGTTTGCCAACTAACAATTAGAATCTCTCAGTTAGAAAGACTTCCAATATGTATTTATTTTACATTATGTCAAACCCTCAGTGCACAGCACTCACTGGGAAATACACCACTGTGAAAATGAAGCTGCTTACTTCTATTTTTCCCTGCTCTTAAAATTCTGTGCTATTGTATTCTTTCATGCCTTTTCTTTATTACAATGAAGAATGATGGAATATTAACTGCTTTGTTCTCTGTACACATTGATGTATTTTAATAAATGTGTTAATTTGGTTTATGTATCACTGAACTCTTTTATGCTTTATTTTTCAAATTGTGAACCATTATTTTGCTTCTTAAGCTTTCTAGTTTGATAATATATGGACATAAGTAATGAAGAGTGTGCCAGAAGATGCAGTATTAAATTTATAAGTTATATGAGTGATATAAAAGTCGGAATACTGTCCTCACTTCTGCTCACTATTTGTTGGTCTCTGTGTCACTTAAGGGTGTGCACCCCCGGGATAGCTTAGTGCTTGTTGCTACAGGTTCACCATTATGTATACAACTACTTTAGCAGTGATTTTTATGTAGGAGATTCTCATTGATGTTTATTTTTAGGCATCCAGTTTATTTTCTTATGCTCTGTTTAAACCAGCATTTTCTTCGTACAATACTTTTTTTTTCTGTGATCGACTGCCAGTGGTCCTCCCATAGAATTTTATCTCTGTACTCCAACATATCCTTAAAGGTTGTTTCATGTAAAGGCTATAAAAATGTCAACATGGATTAGCTACATTCATATTTTTAATTATCCAATCATTTGTGAAGGTCCTGTTTTCAACTGAATGGCTCTGCAATTGCTGCACTCCTTTCACTCACTGCTTTTATTAAACCCGACACACTGTAGAGCCTCTTTGACAGCCACACAGGAATCCCACAAACAGAAGACAAGGAGCTGACAGTTACATCCAAGTGTTTTGACATCACCCTGTCATGTGCACCTCTCTGGAATATAGTTATGACTTTCAGGCCTACTGCAGAATAATCAAATCTGTCAGATTATGCTGTTTTTCCTGCCATTGCCTACACTCTAGTAAATGGAAAAGGGATTTGCTCTTTTTGAGATTTATTAAGTGAATTTTAACTTATGCAGATAATAGTTTTCTATAACTGACTTACAGCTGAACTTATGAGAATGACCCCACTATATTTTTATGAGCTTTACAACATTTACAACATTTACAACATTTTATAACATTTTATGTTATTAGATATCTTTTTTAATGTCTCTAAAATTTAACATTTCAGAAGTTGCCAAGTCACAGTCTAAAAGGAACACTTGAAACTTTTAACAGGCAAGCTCTTGTTTGACAACTTACACATAAGTATGAGCTTAAGTTAGAAAATTTAAAGCAGGAAAAAGTACTTGTCTTCAAAAGTATTCACTGAAACAAATTACACACCAATATGATATCTCGTTTAGCTCTTAACATCTTCAGATCAAGACTCTCCTGCAACTACAGGTTAACCAACCACAAGGTATCAGAAACAGCAATTATTTGATATTTACCATATATACTCTGCATTATAAAATTACGTGGATTAATATAGCATTATTCTGGTCATGAACTCTACAAACTTTATAGGATGTACTTATTGCAGTCTATGATGATAAAAATTCTTTATTTTGAAATCCACATGTCATTCTGATGCAGTAAAATGTTTTAGAAAGTAAGACTAGGAAATTTTGACCTTCAAATTTTTTAGGAAAAATGGTCCCACACAAAAATATGTTGAACTTCTTGACACAGTCCAACAATGTTCTGCCAAGATGTCAAGGTAAAAAAAAATAACCAGCTGAGTAGGAGCTGGAGAAAATTTGCTTTTATGACAGTAAAAGATTTAATCAGTTCCACATTTTGAACATTCTATAAAACCAAAACTTTTTCTAAAACCTAAAATTTTTTTCTAAACTTTTGAAAATACATTCACTATAGGTTTGCTTTCCTTTGGTTTTTCCCCCCAATCAGATTTATTTATATGCTTATTTCCCATGCAGCATTTGTCTCTGTTCACATTGCTTGACTGCTCAAATATTCCCCAGGGAAGGAGGAACAAGGGACCTCATCCTTCCACAAGGCTTCCAGTGAGGCAGTGGGTTGATCCACAGGATGCAGCAGGATGGTAAAGGTAGATCTGTGTTACTTGATGGTCAGATGGAAAACAGGGCATCTTTTACACTATCCACATTTCTCCAGTTTGGAGGGATAGGTTGTATTTGCACTCAACAGGTGGGTTAATTTGGAAATAGCAATCCCCTCCTGACCTATGAAGGAAGAAGCATGTTCCCAACTCACATCACATTTTATGCTCTGCAGACTGTGCAGTGTGGTTAAGAGACTCATTGCAATTGCTCCTCCTAAGAGCTTTGGTTTCTTTTACGAGATGTAATGTTTATTTTGTGGATGTCAAGAAGCTGGAGAGAGTGGTTTGTTAGCAGAGACACTGTAAGACACACAGTTGAATCTCAGCGAAGGAGGAGAGAAGGCTGGGGGCAATAAGAACTGCATTCTTATGTACATCTCAAGGGAACTGCAAACAATACTCACAAAGGATTGATAAAACTCAATGATCTGAGGTACAGAAAATGAATGATTTTTTTGCTACCTTCCTCCAAACATAAGCATGTCCTGTTCTACAATCATCACCTTGAAATCAAGCCAAACCACTGGCTGTGGAGGTAGATGCAACAAGACATGGTGAACTCCTGCTGCGTGAAAGGTGTTCGGGATGTGCCATTACCTCCCCCTTTCAATTCTAGCTGGATGTTTCCTTAATTGTTAGCACATCACTTCTAATTTTGTTTCTCTTTTCACTATTTTTATTGGTAAAATATGCAGATATTTCCCCTGAAATGGAAGCTGGAAATCAACTTGAGATATGGTGAGGTGAGTCTCTTTCAGCAGTTGATTGCTCCCAGCCCCTTCACATACTCAAAGTAAATGCTGGAATCGGAGAGGAATACTTCAGTCCCACAGGTTCAATGCAAAACAGATTTTAATCTACAGTTTGTATTTTTGCTGGTAACACACATTAAGATACTTGATATCTTAATGAGTTGCCATAGTCAAAGCACTGAATCAGGAAAAATAGATTTCAGATGGAAGCTAAGCCCCCTGTAAGCATCCCCAAGCAGAATAGCTTTTCAAACTGTGTTTTCCCTTTCAGAGAGACACACATGCAAACAGATTGTTTAGGGCCTCCTCTGAAGCAGTACATACCTCAGGAACAGCCATGCCTCTCTGCAATTTAATGGCCACATTTTACAGCAGTAATGAAAATGGGCCATGACTGATTCTCTGCCCAGCTGACACAGCAGAGGTTTCATATGTAGAACTGAACTGCCTTACTCCTCAAACCCGGTGGTACCTCTGAACATTTTGCTGGGAATGAACTCTGGTGTGTGCCACTCGTAGGTCTCTGTTCAGGCATCACCTGGGAGACAGCTTCTTGGCACAAGTGAAATGCACGGCCAAGACTGTGCTAGCAAACAATATGGACAACATGTGGCAGTGCCTGGACCCACACCAGCAGTGATTACTTTATTGGAAGAGATGGAGTCAGTGTGTGTAGCTCTAATTATTTCATGTCAAAGCGTTAAGTAGCCATGTGTGGGATACTCTCAGGACTGTTTTGGGGTGCCTTAAGCCCAAACAGAAACTCAGCCTCCAAGCAGAAATACTGCAAGGAGCAAATATGCCTTGTCTAGGGATGGCACTCGTTTATCAGGAGGAATGGCCAGGGAAGCTGTGCTTCCAGTAGTTTTTGTTGTTGTAAGTAAACCCAGTGGAGCTATGTTGGTCAAAGAGACCATACATCCAGTCTGCTGTAGAGAAAAGAGTCTGAGATGTCTTTTGTCTCTGGCAGTAATTCTTCCACAGAAATACAATGCAGTTGAATGGGTGCTTTCCAAACACAGTCTACACCATTCTCACAAGACTGGAGAGCTTTTATTTATCTGTGCACAATGTTTGTTTCTTAATTGGACATTATGGAAACTCTGACAGTAATGTAAAAGATGATTAGCAATAAAATGACATATAAAAGAGTGGCTTCTAAATTTAATAGTAGGCTAAATGTCTACATTCAGACATGGTTAATCAAAACCAGTTTGTAAACTTCATTTTAGTCAGGTCAGCCAGTCAACAGTACATGTAATGCATACTATAAAACTGATTTAGGGCTTTTGGACACCCAAGCATCTACATAAACCAAGCAAGCATTAACCAGGTCTGTCTACTCATAAATTACAGTACATTGTTTTTAAGTGACCAGGATAAAAAGCAACATGCCGTGAACCATCTACATCATGTTTTTTTTCTCCTTTGACCAATTTCCCAGTTACTCTCTCAAATTATCACTCCAGTTTCTTCTTTGTTCATCCCTGTATTGTTTCCATATAAGTGTCCAAACCCGCCTGCAAGGCAACTAATCAAAAAAGGCTGAATCACAAGAACATTGACCACTTGATAGCTTGCCCAGCTTATTAAAAATACGAGTTTGACATCCTGCAGCATGTTTTAACAACTGGTTTGCAAATTACAGAATGGCTAAATACAAATAAATTCATTCCATTGTACACAATAACTATTTAACATATGCTGTGAATCTTGTACACAGATCAGGACTCTGCACTGTTTTCCTACAGCTGTTAGTCAAGTCTTGTTGCCTTGTGCTACAGATCCACCAGTTCTTGTAACATAAACAGACTTGGGCTGGGTCACAGCTTGGTTGCAATTTTAACGAAACTAAACAAAACCTCAAATCCCCATTCAGATGTTTTTTTGAAGCAGTGACGGCCTTCCATAAGTGAAATTACTCACTTCTCTGTAGTCACTGCAAATCAATACTGGGTTTCCTCACCTCTCTTAAGGTGAACCATTCCTAAGCACTGGACCAGTGCCTTGACTCTTTTATCTTCAATACAACACAGGAAGAGCTGAAATTACTTACTGCTTATTCCAACAGTGGGTTTTGCATAAATTTATAGCACTTTTCTTCCCCTTAAAGAGTACACATTTTATCCACTAGCATATACATGATAATATATGGGCTCACATGAGCTAACACGACATAGGATCCGTCCCATGGATATTCCATGACACTCCGCGTGCATCAGATCTGAGAAACATGTGATACACGACTCCCAGGGGATATGAAACACATGTGGGTCTGATTCTCCACTTTGTTATGCCAACTCTACACCCTTGCAACTCTAACGAAGTTACACCAGTGTAAAACTGTTGCACTGAAGTGGAGGATTAAACCCATATGTCTCTTCATATGAGCCAAGTTCACAGGACAAAGTTTTTCAAATGCATTCAGTAAACATTCAGACTTCCTCAGAGTTCTATACCTGTTTGGTCCTCAGATGGTACTTTTCCAGCTTAAGGAAAAGCTTTACCTTAAGGACAGCAAGTATTACTTGTTAAAATGCTGTCAGTAAGAATCTGAGTTATAAAAAAAAAGGGCAAAAAGATTGAGAAGATTTGCAACCTACAAAACACTTAAGACGGCATTTCCTGAAACTCAGTCAGCCATGATCAGAACCCCTTTTGCCTGCTTAGATGCATATCTCTCTGCAGAATCACCACCCATCACCATCTGAAAATTCTTATGATTTCACTGTGCAACTTTTGAAGAGTTTCTCCTGGCCTCTTTCCAGACAGTACACCTGCAAATTAGTTTAGCAACATTTTACTGCAATAAAAAATTAACTGATTCTGTTTGATTTGGATTTGTATACAATTCTGCAAACTTATAAGCTATATGCTTACATAGTAAGTATGATAAGATACAGATAGAAAGACATTCATTAAACAAATATTGATTGATTCTCATGAAGTGTAATTTAGGAACAGGGATCTGTGCTGGTGCTCTCAGGATACATTATTAGTTTAGTTTAACAGATAAACCAAAAAATATCAGATTAGCTGTCTCTATATATATCTTCAGAATATTTCACTGTGTTCAAAAATTTGAAATTTCCTTCTGGTTGATGAAAAATTATTGAACCAGCCTAAAGACTTTTGAGAGCAGATTTTAATTCTATGCAAAAAATACTGAGGAAATCTAACAATGCTGAACATAATAACAACAAAAGTAATTAATAAAAATAATATTATTTTTAAAGGCCTTACGTATTTTAATTTCAACCAATTTTAGTTCTGACTATATGTTCCAAATTATTTTCCTCCCAGAAATGTCTTTGATCAAGGTAGTTATTTATTTGTTTTTTTAAGTGTTCAAAAATTATTTTATACCTCCCTACTTATACCTGTAATATGATTAGATAAGGAAAACAATAAATAAGCTCCATTAATATTTTTATATTTAGTTATGGTAGTATTAAATACTAATATAGTTATTAACCATGTAGTATATAGTAACCATGAAACAGTAGTGACTTCAGCTATTAGATATCTGAAAGTTCTGACAGGTATTAAACAAAACCTACATAAAAGCCACACCTTTCACCAACTGAAAGTCAGGTGGGATCTCACATGTGGTGCCTCGTGAATCCCATTTATACGGTCTATCACCACTGTTCCACCCCTACTCTGGAATTTGGTCTATAGATCAAAGTTTCCACCAAAGTAGAAGCTGTTGGTAGGAGCTCAGCTGTATGAGAATTTGCTAAATGGACTAATGAAGCCTTTTCACCTCCTCCTCCTCCTCCTTCGTCTCCTCTGTGCTCTCTCTGGGATCATTCCTGTTTCTAGCAGAATTTTGTCCCCAGCTTTATGGAGTATTACTGGTCACTTCACATGTACTTCTGCTTTCCTGCACATCAGTCAAATTTTATGACATTCTGCAGTATTGCACTCTTGTGGACAAGTTCTTATAAGGAATGCTGCAAGAAATGCATTAATTTTGTGTAGTTTCACCTCTAAGCCGCATAGACACTGAGTCCAGGATTTGATTTTGTGTTTTTTTCCCTACATTTCCAAGGCTTCAACATTTTTCAACATATAAGACAATTAAGCACCATCCCAAGCCTAAAAATGTTATAGAAATGGGTAAAGATAGCAAACTTTTGGCCTTAGCCCAGAGAGGAAAAGAGAAAGAAAGATTATGAGTATTTTTTCTGTATCTGAATATGTATCGAACATCTGAATCAAAATAATTTCTACTTAAAGAAGAACTACATTACAGATACTTTTAATAATGCTGCATACAGTATCACAAAACACAAAAGACTTCATGATGCTTTGGAAAACCAACAGGAATTTAAACAAGATACAAACCAGGCATCTTCTAATCCTTCTTCAAGTTTTGTTCTTTCTTTTCTTCTTGTTCACAATATGACTCAGAAGGGCAGATCCTACCTGATATAAAACAGTCCATCCAGCTTTATCAAAGTCAAAGTAGTTACAGTCACACAAAAGGAAAATCTGGCATGATGCATCTAAAGTCCAGATTTAACATTAACTGTGACTAATTGTGAATGTTGTAGACGTTTCTTCCTACGCAGAGTTATGTCTTTACCTGAAAATCTTTCTGCTTTTTATTATTAGGCCTAAATAGGACATCAAAGGTTATTTTTTTAAAATCTTCATGGAAAAATGTCTCTCATTTCCATACAACTTCTCCTTCTTACTTTAATTTGCTTCTGAGGACTTCAAAACATCTTATTGTCCGCAGCAGAAGAAACATCTGTTGAAGTCATACATAGTTTATTGGCTGGAATCAGTGAAAATGACAGCACAGAGACTCACCAAAACATTTCATTTCTATCAATGTAAAACAAAATATTACAAAAAATCAAGCTTTTTTATTTTTTTTTCATTTTAATAAGAGAAACATGGGGAAATTTTTGCAAGCCAAATAGACAAGAAAACTGTGATTTTAATTCATTAAGCCTCACATGACTAGATTTTGTATCCCAGCCAGCTGAGGCCTAACCACACTACAAAAGCTGTTTCATAATTAGCTAAAAAAGAGAAACAATTTACGAACAATGGTACTTCTCTTTGCAGGATTTCCTGTTTAGAGGAATTGCTTTTCACACTAGAATTGATTTTTGCTCTTTCTACCTACTGATCTGTTTTACCACTTGCCTAGTATAGCCTGATATTAATTACTGCTCTCTTTTTTTGGCATAAAACACCAACAAGGCCCCAACATCACATTCCAGATCTAAGCAAGCCTCCTAGGAGGTGAGGTGGGAAGTATATGCAATGAAATTAGAACTGCCATATTTTTTTCCTCTTTTATTTGTCTTCCCCAATTCATCAACTCTGCCTTAGATACAGAGAATTTTGAGAAAGACCACGTGTCAGGTTTGCAGAAACCTGACAGTTTTATTGGCATGACAATACAAAGGCAAATAACTTGAGTAAAGCTTCTAGTGATGAGGAGGAAGAATTGCAAGGCGGTACATTGGAAACCTTGTTTCACAAAATATGCTTCTTGTGTAGGAGCAAGGAAGACTGCATCATCAGAAGGAACTGATACTTAGCAAGTGTGGTTCCCTGTAGATACTTTGGCGATTTAATACAACTGTCTATTCAATTTCCATCTACTTGCAGTTCTTCAAGCAGCTTCTAGGTCTTCTGCTCAATTATTCTTTACTCTTTGCTATTTTGCTATTCCATTTCCTTTTTAATGGTACCCTACTTACTTTTTCCTTTATGTTTTGGGTTGTTTTTTCCTCCCTTACACCCTATAAAATTAAAATTCACTCATTTTATCAGTAACTGGTTTTATCTTTTCCTTTTGCAGATTCTCTCTACTTTCCACCATCTTTCTTACCCTTATGCATAATTCTGCGTGAATCATCTTTTCTCCCTCCTGATTCCTACTTGTCTTCTTTTCCTATTAGCACTATCTATACCATTTTCTTTTACTTCATGTCCAGTTTTGTCTAGTTTCTCTTATTTTCCTTTTCCTTTCTTGTCTTTTTTTCCCTATGCTCTCCGTTGTACCTCAGTTTCTGTTGTACACACACGTTGGCATTAGAGAGCATGAAAAAGGGAAACAAATGAAACAAAGTCAGCTGAGGAAAGCAAAGGCCTGGTTGTCTCTTGCATATTTCTTTTCTGCTTTTTGTTTTTGCTTTTTATGCATTTGCCTCAAGCTTGATGATTGTTTAATTCCTCAATGTCCTTCACACTTTTCCAATAGCATCAGTTGTTTTTGCTTGAGGTAAGCATTGTTTATTCAACAAAACATGTTTTTCTTCTGCATATACAATTGTGAAAAGGCATAACTGTTAACTATGGATGAATAGATAGGTTTTGCCTTTTTGAGCCAGATTTCTTAATTCCAAGGTCCAGAGGTTTATTACTTGTTTTTTGTAGTTCCAGATCTGCGGTCAGGATGCCCTAGCACTCAGCTGGAAGCATCTATGGCTTCTTTAAATATTTTTTGTATTTTGTTATTTCACAAAACTCTGTAACATTTACGTCAAACATCAATATTTAAAAAAAAACATAGTACCCATAAGGATCTTCCTCATAACCTATTTTTTTTTAAAGCAGGTAAGCATTTGGTCTCCTTTAAGGAAGCTGAAGACTATTAGAAGGATATTAAATCTATTGGAATAAATTAAGGATTCAGAGCAGAATTTTTACAAAATATATTTTAAGAAGGTAAAAAGCAATATGTTAGAGATACCCTCAAAGTCAAAAGCAGAATGTCTAGTGAAGAATCATTGCTACTTGTTCCTACTCAGCAAAGGTTGTTTCTGCACTTTGCCTTTTGAGAGGCTAGAAACAGCACAGAGCTGCTTGTTTCTATACCTGAGTTTCTAATCTCTTCCTATATTTGTTAAAAAGGAAAAAAGTCTTAGGATATCACAGATTTAAACATAACAAGATTATATTCTTCCTCAGAGACGCGCACTATGAGGGATCTTGTGTTTTAAGACACTTATGGGTACTTCTGTACCATGTAATGAGCAAAACTATCAAGATTAATGGATTCAAGAGAAAGTAGCTGTATTGTGACTTTACAGGAAATATTTTGAAGTTACACTATTGTCTTTTCTTTTCTAAAAATAAAAATTTTCCAAGTAAAGCTTGGCATCATAAGCAATATGTCATGTTTTCCAGTGCAACTTGTTGAATTTCTGTAGATGAACTACCTACAGCTGTACTTGCTAACCTCAGCAGCCACAAATTCTTCTTTCTATGACCTTAGTCTTGCGTATCGGAAGTTACTAAGAACACAGACCTACTATATTTATGGCTGTTATGATGATTATCAAGCACACAATGAGCAACAGCAAATAGATTGGGTCAGCAGTCAAAAGCTAAAATAATGCAACCCACCCACTTGCTGCTGCAACAGAGAGAAAGTTTTACTGAAGAAATCAGATCCTGAAGTGACTGTATCATCATAATGGTAATGGGAGGAGTTACTATGAAAAGCCAATATATAATTAAATGTAACATTCCTCCAAAGGAGAAAAATCCCCACACAGGATCATTTCACTAGAGCTAGGAATACCTGGGAATGTAAACTAAGTAATTTTTGACTTCTGGTTATTGCCATTTTACAGTTTCTGTGTAAAACAGAAAGGTGATCTTAGCCACCTCCTTAGGACAGAAGGCCATAAAAATTCCTTTTGTGCTAAATACTTTTCCAAAGAAAATTATTTGTCTCATCTAGCTCTATGGTGTATGGCAGTTGTTAATACAAAGGAGTCCCATGCCATTTCATACACCTTATATAATCTTCTCTGGCCTCCCAATGGGTCTATTGTACACCGCTTGCTCCAGGGGGGCATTCCTGGTACAGAATGTCACAGGCATCAGGAATTTATAGTTTGGCAATCAAACAGCTGCCTACATCATTAGTAAGGGAATCTTAGACACCCAGCTCACATGCAGATGCAACAAATATTGACAGCTATTTAGGTTTAGGCTCTGAATTTGAAATTCATTATGAATTTAAAGCAATTTGAATTCTACCCCTCAAACTACAGAAGATTAATTCTTCTCTTCATGTTATTCTCCAGTGCTTACACCACACAGCTGGCTGTCCCAAATCAACTCTTTGATTTCCATTGCCTCAGTATAGCTCCACGACCTTGTCAGGTACAGTGGTGAGTCTGACTGGCCTGTAATACCCAGGTTTTCATTTTTTACCTTTTTTTAAAACAGGGGTTATGTTTTCCCTCTTCAATCTGTGGGAACTTCACCACAATGCCACAACTTCTCAAATATGATGGGTAGTGCCTTATTGATTTCATCCACTAGTTCCCTCAGGACCTGGATGAATTTCATCTGTTCCATGGACTTGGTCACCTTCAGGTTTTTTAGATGGCCTCAGACGTGATCATCTCTTACAGCAGGTGGTTCTTCATTCTCCCAATCCCTGCCTTTGCCTTCTGCAACTCAGGCAGTGTGGCTGGAACACCTGTTGGTGAAGACCAAGCCAAAAAAGTTGTTATTTCAACCTTCTTCATATCCTGGGTGACCACATCTCTCATTTCCTGCCAGAAAGGGTTCACATTTTTCCTAGTCTTCCTTTTATCACTGAGATACCTACAGAAGCTTTGCTTGTTGCCCTTGATGTCCCTGGGCAGGTTTAATTCTATCAGCTTTCCTAATCTGATCCCTGGTCCTCAGAAAATTTCTCTACACTCCTCACAGCCTACCTGTCCTTGCTTCCTTCCTCTTGCAGGCTTTCTTTTTGTGCCTGAGTTTGTCCAGGAGCTCCTTGTTCATTCATGCAGGCCTTCTAAGGTTTTTGCCTGACTTCTGCTTTGTTGGAATGCATCGCCCCTGAGCTTGGGGGAGGTGATCCTCGAATAGTGACCAGTTTTCTTGTGCCCTTCTTCCCTTCAGGTCTCTATCCCGTGGTACATTACCAAGCAGATCTGTGATAAGGCCAACTTCTGCTCCTCTGAAGTCCAGGGTAGTGAGTTTGCTGTGTGCTCTCATCAACCAGATTTGACTGGCCCTTTCAAACCCCTTCCTTGTAACTAATTTAAAAAATATTGGCTCTGCATAGTTCTCTACTGTTACTCCTAGGACTCTGTAATCCTTCCTGATCCTCCACAGCCTGCCCCTGCCTGTGCCACTGGTGCCCACACAAAACAACAGCAGCAGCAAATGCTTTGTGGACTATGCAAGGCTTGGCAGTCAGTGACAACCCCGATACCAGCCCCCAGTAAGCAGCACACCTCTCTAGAGAGCACATCAGGCCAGGAAATGGGTGCTCCTGTACCTGCCAGGAGGGAGTTACCTAATACTGCAACCCATCACCTTTTGTTATTTACACTGGTTTTTGTACAGGGAGCAAATTTGTGTTTCATTGCATCACACAATGCTTGACCAAAGACTTAGTAATGCTGTGTTTGATCCAGAGCTGGTAGCCAAAAGGAAGACTTGCTTATGTTATGCTCCTAAGGTAATCTCATGATATTTAAATTGTTTAAATTATTTAAATTTTTAGAATAATTTAAACTAAAAATTTATGTTATTAAATTATTTAAATTAATAAATCACTGACCCTGCTGGGGTAAGAGTTATTGCTCTGTTCATGAGGATTTGCTGTCAGTGTTTCCTTAATTACTGATAGATGTCTGCAACAAACAAAATATCATAGATTAGTTATTTCTGCATGTAAAGAAGCTGACAATTCCAGTGCCTTATACAATATTGTGCAACAATGTTCTAATATTTGGCTTTTCAGGTAACCACTGAATTCAGAAAAGTCAGAAAATTGCAGATATTCCCACTATTTTTGGCTTCTCAATTGACATGTACTTCAAGTTCCTACAAGGAACACTAATTAAGTGTTGGAGGCTTATCTATCAAATGTCTCAGTACTCATTAACCTCACAAATAACAACTGCAATATTCAGAGCTGAGTAAATATTGCATACATACACAGTTCACTGAGTTTACTTCTCTGCTTTTATCACTATGGATCTGCTTTAAAGATTACCCTGAACTGATCAGCCATGTTATCAGGATTATTTGCTTTCTGGAAATGTTAGAGATCAATGAAGACTGAAATCCCCTTACAGCAGGCACAGTGCCTTCTTTCCTTTAATAACTAATATCTGCAGCAGTGCTTCCAGACTTCAAAGGCAAGATCAGCTAACCCTTCTTGTAAAATAGGCCAAAGTCTACCCGGAGAGTGCAAAAACGTGTAAAATTGGATACAAACTGACAAGGCCTTCAGATGTACTGTACATAGTGAAAGAACTCTGAAAACCTGAAATATGTGTCTGAGGTTGGAGCCTGTAAAATTGCTGTGGTTTTGCCAACATAATATTCTCCTACACACTTGGAAACACATAAGAAACATTATAGAAAAAAGATGGATAAAATGAACAAAAAAAAATTTCCAGATTTTACACACTTTATGGTGAATTATATTTTTAGGATTGACTAAAATGATACATTTTATAGATTATTATTATAGAATGAAAGGGTTCCTACTCAATTCAAGCAATTAATTAGCCAAGATGGTGAGTTGGTCCTGGCTAGCTGCCAAATACCCATCCACCCACTTACTCACTCAACTTCTCTCTCCCCTGGGATGGTGAGAAAGTAGAAAGAAGGTGAGAAGACTCATAGACTGAGTTGATAATAGTTTAACAGAGAAAATAAAGGTTGCATGTGCAAGGAAAAAAAGTAAATAATGAATCATTACCTCCTATAGACCAGCATATATCCAGCCTCTTCCAGGGCAGCAGGATCCCTGCACACACAATAGTTATTTAGCAGGACAAATGTCAAAACTTCTTCCCCTTCTTTCTGTAAGTTTTTATTTCTGGGCACAATGACAGAGAATATGGGATAACCCTCTGGTCAGTGCGGATCAGCTCTCCCAGATATGTGTCCCTGCAATATTTTGCCCTACCCCAGCCTTCTCACTGGGGTTAAGCAGTGGGGGAGAAAACCTTGATGCTGTGCAAGCACTGTTCAGCAAAAGCCAAAACACTGATGTTTTACCAACACTTTCAACCACAAACACAAAACACAGCACCGTACTGGTTGATGTGATGAAAATTAACTCCATCCCAAGCAGAGCCAAAGGGAAATTATAATTTGTCTGAGTGGCTGGATAGTAAATACACACTAATTAAAGCATAACTAGGTTGATGAATTGTGGATGGAACAAGCATGTAGATAAGTCCCGTGGTCCCTAAAACCACGCCTAATCATAAAAGGGCTTGTGTTGGAAGGGACCTTAAAGATCATTCAGTTCCAACCCCCCCCTGCCATGTCCACTCTCAGAGTCCCGTCCAACCTGGCCTAGAATGGTTTGCAAGAGTTTGTGGGTTTCAGTGATCCCACACAAAGGGCAAAGAGGAGAAAGCAAAATGTTTCATGATGGTGGAGGATCTCATCCTCATCCAATATGACAGAACCAGCATAACACACATCCTTTTGGGAGAAAATAAGAGGATTGAATGCAAGAAGCATAAGCAGAAGAAGTCTAAAACATTTTCTTGAAAATACTGCAATATGAACAGTAGGTGCAAATTCTTTTTTCTAATGAAAAGAGGTTACCAAGCCAGGAACACAGGCAAGTTATTTCAAAGTTCTTCCAGTTTTGAGCAGTTTCCATACATCTAGACACAGTCTCTGCTTTTTGCACTGTTTTATAAAAGAAAATGGTGTTTTTCTTTACATTAGCATTTCTCACAAAACCCAACCAAAAGTGAGTTCCTCACTCAGTTGTACAAATGGAAGTGGGTTTTCAACCTGGTATTTTACACCAAAAAAAAGTTTTGGAACTCTGCTTTGGCCTGGAATCCCTTCAACTGTGACTGAGGACAGAAACTTTTCCAGTAAAATAAAGACAAAAAATAATTTTTTTCTTTGACACTCTGTAACTCAGATAATTCTCTTCAAGAATTTGGCTTACCCCGTTGTCAATACAGATTGTTTGGTCACTGTTTTGGATTTCTTGCTATGCACAAGAAGTTTTCTCACTATCTTTTGTAAACTCTTCCAAGAATTCATCTGGCAGGGTGCTGACCATTCTGGCCTGATCCAGAAAAACACTTAAGGCTGTCTTTAAGCACCCGAGTAGTTCTAACCAGACTGAGCTCATAATACTATTGTTTTACAAGATGGTGAAATATCTGTTTACTCATTAAAGTCTGAATATTAAGATTCAAGATTGCTTGTTCTATCCATTACAGATGTTTTCTCCTCATAAATGACATTCAAAATTTCATTTGTTTGATGTTTATATCTTTGTTCAGTTTTCTACTCTATTGAATAATTCTCGGTGAAAAATTCCAGGCTCTTCTCAAACAATTTATTGTTCTTTTCTTTTTCTTCATTATGGAAATTCCAAACTTTGCAGATAAGATTTATAAAAACTATCAAATAGGTCAGAAAAAGAGAATATCGGAAAAGTTTAAAAAGCCTGTTTTGCAATTTATGGCTTTATTGAATTAAAAAAAAACAAACCAAAACAAAAACCCCAAACCAAAAAACAACCTCAAAAACTTCAGCTGCTTTAAAAAGTATAAAATTGCCAAAACCTCCGTGACTGATGCACCACAAAGGAATCTGTCCTGCAAACATTTATGTGCCCAATTAATTTTAAGCACATGAGTAGCTTGTACACCTCACTGTACACTTTCATTAATGACCTAACTAATAGGAGACAGAACGTGATAATCAGGCTTTCAGATGACACAATGAACGAAGAAATAACAATGTCCTGTGGCAAAAAGAGTTAGGCTTTATATTTGCTACATAATAATAGATTTACTTCAGTTTTCAAAGGGATTTTTCTTTAGTTTAATTAAGTCTTTTTCTTCTTTGGTAACCACTCTCTTAATACAGATAGAAAAACAATAACATCATTTTCCAAGCAATATATTTAGATTCTCCTGTAATTGATCACCTTCTCATCTTATTACCATGATTGTGTTCCAGATTGTGCTTATTTTCCCTTAACACATGTAACTTGAAACATAGTGCTTCAAGCAAGTCAAGAATTTTCTTTCTTCTATGACCTTCTGATTCTCCCTGCCCTCAGGATACTTACCATCCTCATGTCAATGGATTTCAGTGGAAATACCCATATATTTCTTCTGCACTTATGAATATGTTTTGCTTTGGAGAGTCCATTTACTCAACATTTTTTCCATTTTTTTCCCCCTGTATCTTCAGGTTTATTTTTGTCTCTAGAAGGAACTGAGGGTACTGGATTCTGGATAAAAACCACTGTGACTTAGGTCATGTAATACCCAGACCAAAGATGTATCACCTCTCTTTATAGTGCATTAAAAATGCAGCTTACTTGCATGGCCTGACATAAGAGCATACCGATGCCTGGAAAGGCTGACCTGGAACAGAGACTAGATAGAGAAAAGGGAATAAAATATATTTATTGAAAGGCCTTAAAAGGATACACCTTGGGCAGCACAAGAGCTGGGCCAGGGCGACACCCAGGTAGAATCCAAGATGGATCCTTGTCACGGTTACCACACTCCCAGAAGTTTTGGTTCATCCACATACTGGGTTCAATTGTCTACAGCTCCAGGTTATGAAGTCTCAACCCTCCTGGCTTGCCTCCTTCTCTTCACTGTTGTTTTTGCTTTTTTGGTAAGAGTTGTCCTTGATTCTCTAACTGAGAATGGATTGTTTGTCTCATTTCCCAGTGAAGAGAACTTACTAACACCTAACATGAAGTTTCAGAGTAACATACCAGCAGCAGAAAATTTAAAATACTTAAAGCTAAAACCCAAGGCATCAATACAGTCAAAAAAATTAAAGTCTATTAATAGTGCAGTACTCTCAATCACATCACACTTTTTGTTCTAGGATCCTTCATTTTTTTTACTCACTTTTGAGACAAAGTATGACTTTTTGTAAGACTGCTTAAGATTTTTCTAAACCTTTTGGCTGTCTCTTTTTGAAAAGATGACTGTATTAGAGCAGAACTACAATAATTTTTAACAGAGTTATTATCTAAGTGTGCTGTATAGTCTGCAGTACTAAAAGCTTCTGACATTTGCTAGTTCAAAGAGTTCAGATGGGAAGGAATGAAAAAACGAAAAAGACAGATTCCTCACATTGTCACCAGGTGACAGGATGAGATGCATTGAAACAAAAAAATTCCATAATTCCATTTCAGAAGAAGAAAAACCTTTTTTTTTTTTTTTTTTTT